>PVIH01008988.1:0-86059 GCA_004025045.1 Sigmodon hispidus | reverse complement strand
GTTTATGTTGTTAATGCCTTGAAAATTCTTGAGGTGGCGGGTCCTATAAGGTCTTTCAGTTCAGTTGCAGGTTTATTCTCTCAGTTACAGGATCTTATTAGGAACCGCTCTAAGAAGTTTTTTCCCCAACACATTAGAGCCCACACTGGCTTACCTGGGCCTCTGAGCAAAGGCAATGCCCTAGTGGATGCCGCTACCCAGCAAGAATGGGTATTTACTGCCACCCCCATTATACAAGCCACAGAATTTCATCAGTTATACCATGTTAATGCCAGAACTTTGCAAAGTAAATTTCAGCTTTCTAGGCAAGCGGCCAGGCAAATAGTTCTGGACTGTTCACATTGTGTGGAGTTTCAGCATTCCCCATCATTGGGAATTAACCCCCGGGGTTTGCTTCCTCTTAAGGTTTGGCAAATGGATGTGACACATTTTTCTGAATTTGGCAACCTCAAATATGTGCACGTGTCAATTGACACCTGTTCTGGTATTATCTATGCCACCGCCCTAAATGGAGAGAAAGGGCGTAATGTTATCACTCACTGCCTTGAGACATGGGCAGCCTGGGGAAAGCCAATTCAGCTTAAGACTGATAATGGCCCAGGATATACCGGACGTCAATTTACAACCTTCTGTGCACAGATGGGAGTGCAATTGATCCATAGCCTGCCTTATAACCCCCAAGGGCAAGGCATAGTGGAAAGAGCTCACCGCACACTCAAGGAGTGCCTTATTAAACAGAAAGGGGGAATAGGCCATGGCCGCACTCCAAAGGAAAGACTTTCCCTAGCTCTCTTTACTCTTAATTTTCTAAATTTGGATGCCCATGGGCACGCCAATCCAAGCACTATGCAGAAAGGACTGGTGAAATGGAAAGACATCCTCACAGGCCGCTGGTGTGGCCCAGATCCTGTTTTGACATGGGCGAGAGGGTCTGTTTGTGTTTTCCCCCAGGATAGAAATGATCCAGTTTGGGTACCAGAGCATCTGACTAGGAAGATTCAATCGGAAAAGGTAAATGAGGCCAGGGAGCAAACAGACGATGCAGAAGCTCCTGTTGCTGGCCCTGATGGTGCAGATAAGTGCTTGCCATAATTGCAGCCATCTCATTGGCTGCCATAGGAGCCGCAAGCCATATCGTGCAGACTGGGCAGACTTTGAATTGGGTCTCGGCTAATGTAGTACAGGCCCTAGACATACAAAAGAATCTTATTGCCCAGTTAAAAGGGGGCTTGATGCTTATTAATCAAAGGATTGACCTAGTCCAAGAGTAGATTGATACTCTTTGGCAGCTGGCTGAGCATGGCTGTGAATGGAAGTTTCCAGAATTATGTGGGACTAGTGTACAATATCAGAACTTTATTCATGCTGTAAATCTGTCTAAACAGTTGTCAAGTTATCTTTTAGGAAACTGGATTGGTGAATTCGAAAACTTGACGGCCCAGCTGAGAGTGACCATGGTGATCGTGAATTCTACTGGAGTGGATGAGGATCTGGCAGAAGGACTGGCATCCTGGTTCTCCGCCACTATGGATCACCAGAAAGAATGGGTGGGAATGGGAGCTCTGGCGAGCCTGATGGTGCTGATATTCCTAGTTTGCCTGTGGTGCATTTGCCGTGTTAGGTTCCTTCAGTGTCGTGATGCAGCCACGGTTGTCCAAGCATTTTCAGCCATTGGAGTCGATCAGTCCCCCTAAGCTTGCTTGGCCTCCCTAAAGGAGAAGCCTTAAGAATGTTTTGCAGGATGCGAGGCTTAGCACTGCACATGAGTACTCTGGCTTATGGGAGCTCATGAGGAGTATGTCTGGTTGCATGCAGGTTGACACTCAACTGCCTGCCTCTGTGAAAAGGGTGTCGGACGGGTCAGGGATTGTCTGGGTGGATGACACCCGGAGCGATACTTGTACATGTTCCTTTTGCACTTCAGAGACTAGACCTCTGCTTCTGCCTGCCTTTTTTAATAAAGAAGGGGGAACTGTAGGGAGCTGCATTGTACCGCGCCCTAAAGATGGCGCCGGTTTCCGCCTTCAGCCCTCCCGAGGGCTAGTGCTCTCAGGAGTAAACAACTCCTTTTTTGGCTGTAGGCGAGGATGGTGGCTTGCTTCCGCGTCCTAGGACCTATGGGCGATGTCCACGTAGCTTACTGGGGTTGGAGGCCCAGAGGGTATTTAGCCACGAGCGGGCTTCCCCCCGGGGTCGGAAGTCAGTAGACTCAGAAGATTGTGCACAGGTCCTGAATAAACGGCTGGAGAGAAGAATCCTGAGTCGCGTTCTTCCTTGCTGGCGAGGTTGGGCGCGACACCCAAGCCCAAGATCAATGAGGACTGGCTATGTAATAAGTGTGGTGTCCAGAACTTCAAACGGTGCGAGAAGTGCTTCAAATGTGGTGTGCCCAAATCAGAAGCAGAGCAGAAGGTGCCCCTTGGCACCTGGCTGGATCAGCAGGCACTGCCACTGGGTGGGCAGGAGCTAAGCCAGGGCCTACTCCGGCTGCCACAACCCTGCCAGGCCCAGGGAGTACTGACCTCCCAAGCCCTGTCACAGGGCTCAGAGCCAAGCTCCGAGAACGCCAATGATAGAATTATTTTGTGCATCCTGAACCCACACAGCACCATGGACTCCATCCTGGGGGCCCTAGCACCTTATGCGGTGCTGTCCTCCTCCAATGTGCGTGTTATAAAGGACAAGCAGACCCAGCTGAACCGAGGCTTTGCCTTCATCCAGCTCTCCACCATCGAGGCAGCCCAGCTGGTGCAGATCCTGCAGGCCCTGCACCCTCCACTCACCATTGATGGGAAGACCATCAACGTGGAGTTTGCCAAGGGTTCTAAGAGGGATATGGCCTCCAATGAAGGCAGTCGCATCAATGCTGCCTCCGTGGCCAGCACTGCCATTGCTGCTGCCCAGTGGGCAATCTCACAGGCCTCCCAGGGTGGAGAGAGTGCCTGGACTGCTCCCGAGGAGCCACCGGTTGACTACAGTTACTATCAACAGGATGAGGGCTATGGCAGCAGCCAGGGCACAGATTCCCTCTATGCCCATAGCTACCTTAAGAACACCAAGGGCCCTGGCATAACTGGGACCAAAGGGGACCTAGCTGGAGCAGGTCCTGAGGCCTCTCTTGAGGCTGGGACAGATTCTGTGTCACTTCAGGCTTTCTCCCGAGCCCAGCCTGGTGCAGTCCCTGGGCTCTATCTGCAATCAGCTGAGGGAAGCAGTGGCCAGGGCATGGCTTCCAACAGCCAGTCATATACGATCATGTCACCTGCTGTGCTCAAGTCTGAGCTCCAGAGCCCTACTCATCCCAGCTCTGCCTTACCACCAGCCACCAGCCCCACTGCCCCAGAGTCCTACAGCCAGTACCCTATCCCTGATGTCTCTACTTACCAATATGATGAAACATCTGGCTACTACTATGACCCCCAGACTGGTCTATACTATGACCCCAACTCCCAGTATTACCACAATGCTCAAAGCCAACAGTACCTATATTGGGATGGGGAGCGACGGACCTATATACCTGCCTTGGAACAGTCTGCTGATGGACATAAGGAGGTGGGGGCATCATCAAAAGAGGGAAAAGAGAAGAAAGAAGCATAAGACAAAGACAGCCCAACAGATTGCCAAGGACATGGAGCGATGGGCCCGAAGTCTCAACAAGCAAAAAGAAAACTTCAAAAACAGCTTCCAACCTATTAGTGCCCTACGAGATGATGAAAGGCGGGAATCAGCCACTGCAGATGCAGGCTATGCCATCCTTGAGAAGAAGGGAGCACTAGCTGAAAGACAGCACACCAGCATGGATCTCCCAAAGTTGGCCAGTGATGATCGCCCAAGCCCTCCTCGAGGGCTAGTGGCAGCCTACAGTGGGGAGAGTGACAGTGAGGAGGAACAGGAACGAGGGGGTCCTGAGCGGGAAGAAAAGCTCACAGACTGGCAGAAGCTAGCCTGCCTGCTCTGCCGCCGCCAGTTTCCCAGCAAGGAGGAGCTCATTCGGCACCAGCAGCTCTCTGGGCTTCACAAGCAAAACCTTGAGATTCATCGGCGAGCCCACTTGTCAGAAAACGTATTAGAAGCACTAGAAAAGAATGACATGGAGCAAATGAAGTACCGAGACCGAGCAGCTGAACGCAGGGAGAAGTATGGTATATCTGAGCCACCAGAGCCCAAAAGGAGGAAATATGGTGGCATATCTACAGCCTCTGTCGATTTTGAACAGCCCACTCGGATGGATTAGGCAGTGACAACACTGGCAGTCGCATGCTTCAAGCCATAGGCTGGAAAGAAGGCAGTGGTTTGGGTCGCAAGAAACAGGGCATTGTGACACCCATTGAGGCCCAAACACGGGTTCGAGGTTCTGGCCTGGGTGCCCGGGGCAGTTCTTATGGGGTCACCTCAACAGAATCCTACAAGGAGACACTGCACAAGACAATGGTGACCCGCTTCAATGAGGCCCAGTGAAGAACTTTGGAAGCAGTTTCTACAGATGTGGGGTGTCCATTCAGGGACAGAAGATGAGATGTGGAGTGGTTTAAGGGAGGCTCTTCTATCTACCAGCCGGATCCCCAACCACAGAAGCTCTCACCAAATTAGACTTGGAGTTGGTGACTTTTGCTGGGAAGTTGGGCTCCAATCATGTCCCTTTTATAATAAAATCTTAAAAGCCTGCAAAAAAAAAAAAAAAAAAAAAAGAATACATTCCACAACATAAAGACCACCAGAACCCAGTGGTTCTACAACAGGAAGACTTAAACATTCCAACAGATGAAGCAGGAGAAAAAAACCTTAAAAATAAGTTTGTGAAGATAATAGAGGCCCTTAAAGAGGAAATGAATAAATCTCTTAAAGAAATTGAGGAAAAGACAAAATATTGGAAGAAAATAATAAATCCCTTAAATCCAAGAAAAAAAACCCAATCAAACAGGTATATTATATACAGTCATGTATAATTCTGATACATCTGCTTTATCTGATACCTTTTTCTATATAATCCCTAAGAAAATAGAAGCAGTCATTAAAAGTCTCCCAACCAAAAAAAGGCCCAGAGCCAGGTGGTTTCAGCACAGAATTCTATTAGAATTTCAAAGAACTAATACTAATATTCTTTAAAATGTTCCACACAATAGGAACAGATGGAACATTGTCAAACTCTTTATGTGGCTATAGTTACGCTGATACCCATACCATACAAAGATGCAGAGACAGAGAGAGAGAGACAGACAGGGAGAGAGAGAGGGGGGGGGAGAGAATTACAGATCAACCTCCCTCATGAACATTGATACAAAAAATATTCAATAAAACACTGGCAAGCCAAATCCAAAAACACCTCAAAAAAAATTCATCCACCATTACCACATAGGCTTTATCCCAGAGATGCAGGGATGGTTTAACATATAAAAATCTGTCAATGTAATCCACCATATAAAAAGACTGAAAGGAAAAAACTTACATGGTTATCTAACTAGATGCTGTAAAAGCCTTTACATAATTCAACACCTCTTCATGATAAAGGCTTGGAGAGATCAGGGATACAGGGAACATACCAAAAACATAATAAAAACAACATACATCAACCTGGCAGCCAACATCAAATTAAATAGAGAGAAATTCAAAGGGATTCTTCTAAAATCAGGAACAAGACAAGGCTGACCTCTCTCTCCATACATATTCAATACAGTACTCAAGGTTCTAGCTAGAGCAATAAGACAACAAAAGGAGCCCAAGGAGATACAAATTGAAAAGGAAGAAGTCAAACTTTCCCTGTTTGCAAATGCAAAAAATCTTTCCCTATAAATGCAAATCAAAATGACTCTGAGATACCATCTTACATCTGTCAGAATGGCTAAGATCAGAAGCACCGATGACAGGCTATGTTGGAAGGGATGTGAAATAAAGGGAACACTCCTCCACTGTGGGTGTGAGTGCAAACTTGTACAACCACTTTGGGAATCACTATGATGGTTTCTCAGAAAACTGGGAATTAATCTATCTCAAGACCCAGCTGTACCACTCTTGGGCATATACCTAAAGGATGCTCAACCAATCACAAGGATATTTGTTCAACTATGTTCATAGCAGCATTATTTGTAATAGCCAAAATTTGGAAACACCCTAGATGCTCCTCAACTGAGGAGTGGATAAAGAAAATGTGATACATTTACATGATGGAGTATTACTAAGCAGTAAAAAACAATGACATCATGAAATTTGCAAGCAAATGGATGAAACTAGAACAACAACAACAACAACAACAAAAAAACCATCCTGAGTGAGGTAATCCAGACCCAGAAAGATATAAGTGGATAGTAAATGTAAAGCAAAAAATAATCAGACTACAATCCACAGCCCTGGAGAAGCCAGGGAACTAGAAGGACCCTAAGAGGGAAGCATGGATCCCCCTGGGAAGGGGAAATAGATGAGATCTTGTAGATAAAATGGGGTGAGGGCAAAGGCTGAGGGGAAGAAATGGGGGATCAGAATGATTGAATTGGGGGAGGACAGAGAGGGTAAGCAATGGAAGAGATCTCTTGATAGAGGAGCCATTATAAGGTAAGGGAGAAACCTGGTGCCAAGGAAACTTTCAGGAATACACAAGGATGACTCCACCTAAGACTCCTATCAATAGTGGAGAAGATGCCTGAACTGGCCATCTCTTGTAATCAGATTGGTGACTACCCTAATTGTCATCATAAAACCTTCATCTAGTAACTAACTAATGGAAGCAGATGCAGAGATCCACAGCCAAGCACTGGGCCATGCTCCTGGACTCCAGTTGAAGAGAAAGAGGAAGGATTACATGAGTATCAGTCAGTGTGTGTGTGTGTGTGTGTGTGTGTGTGTGTGTGTGTGAAGATCATGACAGGGAAACCCACAGAGATAGTTCAGGTACTCTAGAATGATAGCCCAGGAGCCTACATGGGACTGACCTAGCCCCTCTGCATGTGGATGACAGTTGTGTAGCTTGATCTGTTTGTAGGGCTCCTAGCAGTGGAACCAGAATCTGTCCCTGACACAATAACTGGTTTTTGGAACCTATACTCCATGGTGGGATGCTTTATTCAACCTTAATTCAGGGGAGAGGAGCTTGGTCCTGCTTCAGCTTGATATACCATGCTTTGTTGACTCCTATGGGAGGTCTTACCCTTTCTGATGATGGGGTATGGTAAAAAGGAGGTAAGCAGAGGAAGCAGGAGGAGAAGAGGGAGGGGAAACTGTGGTTGGTATGTAAAATAAATTTAAAAAGTAAATAAAGAATGAAGATTAAGTTACCAAAGCTTCAGCCAACCCTGTTGTTCATTTGCTCACGTTTGTATGTCCAGCTGCAGTTGGCCAGGAGAAAAAGGCTAATGTTAACCATTCAGTTTGCTTCTCTCCAGACTGGAGTTGTTACGGTCTCTTTTGGGTCACTCTAACAAAATACCCAAAGCCGGTTTCTTTATAGAGAAAAAGAAAAAAATACCTTATTTAGCTCAGTTTTGGAGGCCGCAAGTCCAATTATGTTTTCTTTCGACTCTTTTTACCTTGACTCCTAGAGAGGGCCCATGGATAGAGAAACAGATGAGGTTATAACTATGTGCAAAAACAGAGAAGCAGTGAGGTAGCCTAACCTCCTAACAATCTAGTCTCTCTTATTCTGAGGACAGTAGTGAACCCTGCTGATGGCAGTACCTGTATGGTCCCATTCCTTCACCTCTGAAGGACTGTCCTGCCCCCTTTAGCACTGACATACTGGGAACCAGTTTCCATCTGGGGCTGGGAGACCCATCAAAGGAGACCCACTTTGTAACAGCAGAGTGTTTATGAGACTTCTTAATATTTTATTAAAATCAGTAGTTTAAACTCTTGGGCAAAGAGATGAGGAATCAGGAAGGAATTTGTTCTAGTCACACACCCAAACACACACACACACACACACACACACACACACACACACACACACACACATACACACACACGCCACCCTCACTCCAATATGTTCTGGTATAAAGCTTATGAGGTTAGGTCATTGGGTCATTTGTGTATTTGTTGCTATTGTGTAGCGCCATCCCCCCCCTATTCTCTAGGTATCAGGGCATAAGAGTTTAAATCACCTTCACTCACATCTTACCATGACCCCAAGAAGTTTATAATAATTCTGCATAGTTCTCTTTACTTTGGCTTAAATAGTTTCATTTTAAGAAGGTTAAAGATGACGCAAGAATAAAAAAGATTCAATTTACACTAAAGATGTGAAGCTATAGGTCTACAATGGAAGTTATTAAAATCAGTTCGATATATAAATATTAAATATGTCCATTTAAAGTCCTGGGACAAAATGCTTTGGCAAAACATCAAATTCTGAGGAACAAGAAAACAGTGAATATTTTTGTTCTAGAATATTTAGAATTGTTTATCTGGGAATAAACAGAGTCCATTAGAATACGTTAAACAGGGATCATTTCTGAATGTGCATTTCAAGTAGGCTTCTGTTCTCTACCAGAGAGTGCCAACTGTGAGTGGTCCCTGGGAAGTCCCCTCTTGTAGAAGGTGCAACAGCCATGAGGGGACAGATTGTGGCACTGTACCTTGCACGATTCTTAAGACACTTAAAAAGAGGACTCCCCCAAAGCATAGGGCAGGACTAGTTGTAGGGGCAGAGAGATAGGAGGATCACCAAGATCAAAGCACAGGAATGGGAGAATTTATCATCAGGTGTCCAATGCATGAGTGTCCCTCTGTGTCAACTAGTCCCATGTTCCCAGAGCAGTTTTCTGGTTCCAGAAGGTCTTCTTGTAAAGATAGAAACTGCAGAAGAAAACACACAGTTTTGAGGCCTTCTCAGTCTTTCACAGTGATTTCTCATGGTAATGAGAGGCCCTGATTACCATTTGCTTTTTCCCTGAACACCGTGAGAAAAGGAGATTGTTCCGCCAACCTGAATAATTCCAGCCTGTGTGACAATTCTATTTCTCACTTTAAATTAACATATTGCCACCCTGATGCTTCCTCAGGTCCTCTGGACATTTTCGTTAGTGCGGCTCGGTGTTTTCTCATCTGATTGCCCCTGGACATTGACAAGCATAAGCCCACCACCTTCCAGAAAACTCTATTTCCATCTCACACCTTCTGTTTATTTCTACATCAAACACAGTTAGTGTTCGGCTAATTCATCTGCATTAAAACATGTTAGGACCAGATAAAATTCAAGTCACCTAAGAAAACTGTCGATAAACATTTTGGGGGATCTACTTCAAAGTCTTCAACAGAAAGAATAGCTTGGGGAAACTGAGGCAGCTTCTTTTAATAGTTTTGCAGAGATCATTTAAAGTTTAGGTCCAGTGTGTCCTCGTCTGAGATGGAATGCCAGGCCTGTGAAGTTGCTGGGGACATTAGGAGAAGCAGGGGTGAGTCGGGCAGAGCCTGGAAGCAGGAGAGGAGAGCTTGCTTGGGTTTGCAATGCTCTGCCTGCCTCAGACTTCACAGCACTTCTTCCCTGCCGTGGTCTCACTGACCTCTTGTTGGCTTATCCTTCTGAAAAGCAAGGTATGGTGACAGGAAGCTCAGAAGCTGGGAATGAAGAGCAACACCCAAGACATTTCAGAGTCTACACATTTGTTTGTTTGTTTTGCTTTTTTAACAGAGTTTGGATATCTGCTCTCAAGACCACTCGCTCCATCAGTTCATAGAAGGAGAATCCCAACTTTGAAATCATGGAGGAGCTTTGTTAACAACAGCAGGACTGATAGTCTAATCATAAAGGAGGACGGAGCATGAAGTTTGTTTAAGAACAAAAGCCATAAGACGATTGCAGCACATGTGCACCTCTAACATTTTGTATTGACATATTTAAACATGCTCAATTGCATAAAATTAATAGGACTCCAGGCTTCTGTTTTCAGGGCAAGTCTACCAGTTGTAGCCTCGCCATACCCGCCCTGTGCAAGTGATTTAGGCAGTGTACTGTCTAAATAGTCTGTTAAAAGAGAAGGGGAAAAAATAAAGATGACTTTGAGAACCAAGAGCAGAATCCACCTACTTTCGCCTCTTTGGTTCCTACACGAAACTTTCTTGAGTGACTCTGAAAAGCCTGGTTTGGGTAGAAGCAACAGTGCCCTCATGTTTGAATATTCAAATGCTATTAAAGAAAATGCATTATTACTGCAAGCAGCATTGTAAGAAATATTCTCTAGAAGCAGGACAGTGGGGCACTGACAGCCGCAGAGTGACCCACAGCAAACTGGGACCCGCCACCATCAGCAAAGGTGGGGAGAGCAGGTTGTGACTCCATCTGCATGCTGGGTGGAGGTCAGAGAGAGTCTTTCTGCACACACCTTGGAGGTCACCTTGTCCAAACTCAGCTCATTTCAGAGTTAAGACAGTTGAACTCCAGAGAGGTCAGATGAAGTACAGCAGGTCACTAGAAAAGCTCTTAATGTGTCTATTTCCCAGCTCATACTTGGTGTTTTTTTGTGACGATTGCTTCCCAATATGATTATCAAGTTTCTTTCCTATATTTAATCTAAATATATTGCTTGTACCAATGGGTGGGGGTGCATGTGTATGCATGTGTACACATGCACACAAGTGTGTTAAGATTTTGTGGGTAAGGTAGCTGTGATTTTTATATTTAAGAACAAAAAAAAATTGGTTGAATTAGTACCTTTTCTAAGGAGTAGGCATTCTCTACTAATGTATCCCTGTATTGGTCAGTTTACACACCTAACTTTTCTTTGTATTTTGAAACCCATGAGATATTTATCAGTATCTCCTGGAGTTGATATTTATCTAACACTTTCTGTGCATTTTTAAATTTGGTCTTTATTTGTAACTAGGATTTTTTTGTTCCCATCTGTGCTTCTGTTTCTTCTTGGAGAATATATTTAATGTTTGTTATAATATAGCTGCACTGGTGAATTTTTTTTTTTTTTACTTTATAGATAGATATCTTTAGTTCATCTTCATTTTTGCAAGGTAAAGAGTTCCAGATCCTTGTTTGTGTATGTGGGGGTGGGGGGTGTATGCACACACATGTATGCATGTGATTGAATAAATACTTCCTATTTCTTCTGACAAGGTCACTGTCATCCTACGCTGCCTGATACCCATGTCAGTCCTGCTGCCTCAACCTCTTGAGTGTTAAGATTACAGTGTGAGCCATCACATTCAACTTTTAATACTGTTTCATTTTATTTTATTGAGTGGCTGTCCTAGAGCTCCCTACATGGACCAGGCTGGCCTAGAACTCAACTGGCTGGCTTTTTGTTTGCCCAAACAGTTAGCACTGTTATCTGAAGGTCCATGGAGAGGAGTACAAGATGACTTTCATTTTTAGCTTGAGTATGGGACTATCCCAGAGAAATACAGATAAAATATAGGCAGAAAAAGGTATATAGGGATGAGCAGAAATTCAAGAACCTATCTTCTAAGTGGTATATTTTAGGTGGTTATAGAAAATCAGGTCATCCACTTAATAGCTAGAAAGACAGTTTTCGATGTCTGGAGATAAATCTGATTCAAAGTTAGTATCAGAGTAGTCATCACTGACACAGGAGGAATGAAAGCTCTCTCTCTCTCTCTCTCTCTCTCTCTCTCTCTCTCTCTCTCACACACACACACACACACACACACACATGCATACATACACACAAGTGTGGGGGCTATAACACTTTTAAAGGGCCAAGAAGGGAGTGTTAGGAATGTCCAAATAGTGATCTGAGGAATAAGAGCCAAGAGAAGCCGCAGATGGAGAGGGCAGAGGGGAAGAGTGGAAACCCAGAAAAGGCTGTAAGAAGGCAAAAGGCAATCAGCATTCTCAACACTAAGAAACGGGCATCAGATGATGCAGTAGGGAGAGCCCAGTCGTGCCAATGAAAGGACCAGGGAGACGGCCTTTATGTTGAGGACCTTCCTTTGGGGCACCGGTTGGTATGATCCTGCATCACTAAACAGTGAATTAAAGGGCATCTTTTCTGTTGGACATGCAATTGTTCCTTTCTTGGAAGGAGATTAGAAAAGAGCCACAATGTATTCACAGAGAAGTCTTCTAACAAAGTTCCTCTGGGGCAAGACTGAGGGGACCGAAAGTCCCTGAAACAAAGTGTCCTGTGTGTCTGCCCTTAAGGCACTTATAGTATCTCCGGTGATTGCACTGCTGTGCCCAGAGCCTAGGCTGTGGGAGAATGGATGTGATGTACATAGACAGAAGGTGCCTGGAGATTCCACAGGGACAAGACTTTGCCTCAGGCCCTTTAATTCACTGCCACCCAGAGACTGTAGCAAGTGAGTCTGCTGAGTGGGTTTAAGCTTGATGTTGGTTCTTCTTTTGGGACAGACAGCCCCATCCTGGGGGGCAGACCTTGGCTATCAAAGTGTAGGCAAAGTGCCATGAACTTGCCAGTGACTTTCTTACAAAATCACTCCGGCTCACTGAATGACCTGCAAGCCCTCTCCTGCGTCTGTCATTATCAACTCCTTATCCATGAACCCCGTTTGATGTCCTTTAGGGAAGCTTCTTCTCCTCCTGTGTTAAATTCTTTTCTATGTCCCAGAGCACTCTTGAAACAGAGGATACACATTTGTCATGTCCCACTATTATAATAATCAACTTTTTTCTTTTAAATTTTGAGACTGAAAGGGTCTCAAGTTGCCTAGTCTGTCCTTGAACTTGCTTTGACCTGAGGATGACCTTGAACTTCTAATTTCATGTCTTCACCTTCTGAGTACTAGAATATATTTGGTGTGTGTGTGTGTGTGTGTGTGTGTGTGTGTGTGTGTGTGTGTGTGTGTGTGTGCCTGGCTAACTTTTCCATTTTTGCCTTCCTTTATACTTTGTGAATGTGAGGGCAGAGGATAATACATTATTCATCTTTATATTCTTGGTCTGTAATATATGGGTTATCAGTAAATGAATAGTAGGCTGCAGTTAGAATTCAACAGCCAGGTGGTGGTGGCACACGCCTTTAATACCAGCACTTGGGAGGCAGAGGTGGATGAGTTTGAGGATAGCCTGTTCTACAGAGTGAGTTCCAGGAAAACCAGAGCTGCAAAAACCAGGAGAGGAAAAAGAAAGAAAGAAAGAAGGAAAGGAAGAAAGAAAGAAAGAAGGAAAGGCAACAAAATTCTAGATTCAGGTTTAGAGAGAATCATGGGGCTTTCGTTTATTATATAAAAATATTGTAAACATAATAGTTCTATTTAGTGATTCAAAATCATCGCAAAAATACCCCAGGAAGGAGTCAGCATTTCTTATTTACAGGTTAGGGTAGGAAGTAAGGATGCTGACTGTGGCAAGAGAAAGGGGTCTTGGGCTTTCAAGAAGTATGTGAAGGGCCTTAAGGCAGAATTTAAAGGCAGCAGCGTGTAGGAGGCGGCTCTGATGTCAACAGGGCAGATGAGATGAGAAGAAACTTGAATTAAGCCTTGGAGCAGATAGGGGAGCCTCTTTTAAAAGCCACACTTGCAATTGACTGGCCGTTTGACCTCTGGGCAAGTCATTAACCTCTGGGTCTTAGTGTCCACATCTGTAAAGTGGAGATAATAATGTTTCCCCACTTCAAAGACTTATAGATTAATCAATGTCTGAAAATGTCTCTAACTTGGGCAACTCTATGTAAATATCCAGGACAGCACCGAGGGAAGCCAGGTGAAAATTAGAGAGAACCAAAGCAGAGCCCCCTTTTAATTTATTCAAAATGTTCAAAATGGAAAATAATTTCGAGCATCCTTATCCTAGAAAAGCAAATGCTATTAAGAAAAGAGCAGTTTCATTTGTGTCTTTGGAAAACATCTTTTAGATGATTAAGGCTTCTTATTTTCCATGCCTCCAAATCAGAGGTATGTGTTGGGGCCTGTGAATTTGGGCAGTGGGGACCAAGGCCTCCTGGAGGTCATGGTCAGAGGATGTGACCAGTGACCGCTGCCATTTTCCCTTTGGGGGAGTGTTAATGTATGGCATATTCCTCCCTCATTGCTTCCTCTCTTCTCCCTACTGCTCAGCCTCCCCCCATCCGAGGTCAGTTCCCAGGCAATGAGGGGCCAGGCAGGGACTTATGCAAGTCCAGCCCAGGGCTCTTGGCTCCTCCCTGGAAGATTAGAGACTGGTGAAGAAGGAAACCTGGTTTATGTGCACTTTAGAGAGTTTCCTGGGATCCAACATGAACTGGTGTTTCCTCTTAGCCTACTGGAAAGGGGAAATTTCCTGAAAGGACTGATTTATTGGCTGGTTTTCAGGCCTCCTCATGATGAATGGGTGATAGGTGGAGATGATGATGAGGGTGGGGTAGTCAAGAGGTAAAAAAATGTCCTCTGAACCCCAGAAAACAATGAGACACAGAACCCCACGGAACTCGTATGATGCAGAAAGGAGGCAGAAGGGCAGGTGGGTGGCAGGGGATGAGGGGTAGGGAGGGTACCACTCTGAAGATGGGGACCTGTGAATGGGGGAAGCATGGACTGGAGCAGAGACCTGGCATGCCTCTCGTGCAGAATGACGCTTTGAGGGGAAATTTAGCATGTTTAGTGGGCCACTGTCTTAGTCCTCCTCCTCTTCCTCCTCTTTTTTCCTCCCTCCCTCCGTCTCTTTCTCTGCATCTCTGTCTCTCCTCTTTCTCTCTCTGCTACTGTTGTTGTGGCTATAACTCAAGGGAGAAGGCTTATTTTGGCTCCATATCCCAGGTTCTGGTACAACATGCTGGGGAAGGGGCACCAGGAGCTTGAGGGGCTGGTCACGCTGCCTCTGCAGTCACGCAGCAGCAGAGAGACCAAATGCTTCCTGTGTTCATCCCCCTTTCTCCACTTTACAAAGCCCAGAAGCTCCTGCCGAGGAGAGAGCCATAGTCAGGATTGTTCTTTCTATGTGTGCTGGCTGGTTTTATGTGAACTTGAAACAAGCAGGCGTTATCTGAAAGGAGGAAGCCACAACTGAAAAAAAAATGCCTCCTCCATCATCAGATCGGGCTGAAGGGTGTTTTTTTTTTATTTGGAATCATTAGCCTTCTGGTAGTGTTGTAGAAATGTGGTTTAGACCAGACTCAAGCCTTGTCAGCTTCATTGATGATATGTATGGAGACTTAGATATTTGTATCCTCCCCAGTGTCTGGTGTTGCTTCCATTTGCCTCTTCTATGTTGAATCCAGGCCAAGCTTTTGATATGAGCCTAAGCAATGCATGTATAGTGGTACATCATTGTATTCTTATTCTCCTGGCTTTCTGAGGCCAACTTCTTTTGTTTTATTAGTATTGCCTGAAACAGAACAAGCCTTCTGTTTTTATCTTCTGAATAAAATCTTTTCAAATGGCTTCTTTGGGGGAGGGTGGAATAATTAATTACCCTCCCCCATCTTTTTCAATACATTTAATTTGAACTTTCCTAATGAAAACTCATTTCTCATAAATGCTGGGTTGGCCCATTTTGTGTGTGTCTGCTCTGTCCCTCTTTGAGTGATGTGTAAATAAGAGGCAATCTGGTGATGAGTTTTGCTTGTGTCGTCTGGAAGGGTGGAGAGGGGGGAGGGTTTGATGAATAGAGGCAACCAGAAAATGTACTTGATAATAACATGGCCATGATTGATGTTGCAATTCCTGAAAAATTATCATTGTGATATAATTATTTGTTTATGAACTGTGCCCTGAGACTCCCAAGTTTCAGATTATTCATGGCACAGATAAAACTCCAAAGTCAATAATTCATCAAGGGCATAATGGTTTTGCTTCAGGGAGGTGGGGGGGTCACATGGATATTACATCCTGTTTCTGACACTTGTCCTATAAATCTGAGCACCTTTGCGGTAGGGGGAGTGCCACCTCCTTACCATCTGCTTTCTTTGTCTCCTTAGTTTTGATAGTTTATGCATATTATTTATAAAATCCCCAATTTTTATTTTTTCAGAAAAAATTCTTCCAATATAGTCATTCCTTTTGTGATTTGTGAGTGTAAACAGGAAAAAGTGAATGTCATAAGTGACTATATGTCCTCAGAAAAGTGTAAGAGAAAAGCTGGGGACCTGAGGGCTAAAAATCCTAATTCTGAGAGGAACAAATAGACAGTGAATATATTTTGGATATTTTTGATGTTTGACCAATAAGAAGAATTAAGGAACTTCCTAAATGTTCCAGAAAATGAAGGCTTATAGCTCATAATTCTGTTTTAATTTTGAGTAGATTTTATATCCATGTGCTGTGATGGGCTTTTAATTATGGTGTTTTAATTCTTCCCAGTTCCTCCTCATGGTTGGTTTTCCCTTGCCTCAGTTTACTTACGAGAGCACTCCACTGCAAGTATTGGTTATGGGTGCACTGTGTACCCCCACACAGACTTCCACATGTTTTCTGTTTCTCACAATTTGTGTGAAGGGTGTATATGGACAGTGCAATGAACATGGAAACGTCTTTTCAGAGGGACAGGGAGGGCCTTTTTCATTTCTCATTCTTAGTGAACTGTTTCCTTTCTAGTAATTTTCACCATAGCACAGACCAGCATTAGGTAAGGGCGAAACCGCAGAGGAGGAAGGGAAGCCAGCTTTACCAGGCTCTGTAAGAAGACCTGGGTGTTCTGGTGGAGGAGAGCTTTGCACTAAGACAATAATTTGATTTAGCAGATAACGAGTGAATGTCACCACAGGAGCTAGAGTCCCAAATTATATATATATATATATATATGTATATATTATATATATATATTAGTGTGTCTGTGTATGTAGTTGAGTGTTGTAATTAGTACAGATGAGGTCATAATAGGGATAGACATGATCCCTAATCTAAGGAGATTGTGTCTGTAGCGAGCAGAAGAATTCCTCAGTGAATGTATGCTGCTGACATGGGCATAACCATATCAAGGACTCCATAGCCTCAGGCTCAGAAGGATGGCAAAGCCTTCCTTGTGGGGTCTGAATGTGAGTGTTGATAGTGTGTGCAGAAAATGTCCACCATAGCTTTTTCTTCCCAGATATTTATGGCTTGAGGACTGCTCCCCTACAGAGACTGCCCTACTGAGATTAGCTGAGCGGATCTCCTTGATGCAGCTGGGTACCATAAACCCTGTCCTTGTTTATCTGTAATTATTCTCTTCTTTATTCAGCTGTGTGCAATAACTCTGCCTCTGCTCAACTGTAGATAATAGACAGGCTGTACTGTTAGGATGCTACAATTCTCCAGCCAAGAGCCCAGATCACTAGATCATCCTAGTTTTTATGTGTCTGTGTGTCTGTCTGTCTGTGGATCTGCCCTGGATGTGGTAGTTGTCCTTAGACATAGGTATAGCATAAGGACTCTATATAAAGACACGTGACACTGAGGAGGTGGGGATTAGAGTGATGTGCATATCAACTAAGGGCTGTTAAGGATTGCTGGTAATGCCAGAGTTAAGAGAGAAGGGTGGAGTCCAGTCTGTCCAAACAGATACCCTGGCTTCCAACTTCTAGCCTCTAAAAGCCACGAAAGCCACTCAGATTGTGGCAATCAAGTGGCCCTAGGAAATCTATGCAAAGGAGTTGATGAATTCTCATATACACATGCCTAGGACTGGAGTGTGAAAGGATTCAGTCAACGTGTCCATGGGAAATTGGCCTTCAGCTTTATCAAAAATTTGATCTCCATCTTCACATCTTTGAAAGCTATGCAGAGGGAAGAGAGTTTGTCAGTTTGACAGCAGGAGGAAGATTTCAGCTCCAACCTTTTATTGTAACTCTCCAACAATGGGCTAGAGAGACCCTCAGCACTAGAGTTTCTGCAATGGGGATCCCTCTCTGCTCCTGTCTCCAGAAGACTTGTATGGCCCTGTGCTAATCTAAGAACCTTTTAAATAAGCTTTCTTTTGAGTTCAGTATCTGTTATGTAACAGGCCATAGGATACAATGTCACAGTGTACCAAATCAAGACCTGCTTAAATTCTACTTCTCCATTTTTATCTATATAGCTGTTGGATACAGAGAGGACAACATTGTAGACACGCACGGCTTACATTTCTCCATGAGCCACTCCATGCCAGCCACCACATAGGAATGGGTAAACATGTTTCTTAATCCGTTTTGAACTTCTTTTCTTGATACAACTCAAGCTGTCCTGTTAAATATGGATACTTTCAGTAGAATCTCTTCCCGTGATGGGTTATGTTGTTTTCTTGTCTCCTAAGGCCACTATTCAGCTAGTCTTCATATGGTCAACACTATTTGCAAATCATAGTTCTGGGCACTTTTGGAGGCCATGAAGTTGAATAGATAAAGGTTCCTGTCCATGGGGAATTTTCCAGGTCAACCTTTTTTTAAAAAAATAATGATTTCTTAGGAGACACAAGAGAGCAGAAGGCATCTGTGGGTGTCCACCCATCTTAGCATTGCAGAGAGCAAAAAGGTTTGCTGTTACTGTTGTTGTAGTCTTTGGGAACTATGCTACTTGACATAATTTGTGTTTTTCAGAGACATAAAATGCTGGCAAAGATGTTCCTCCTTGTCTTCTAAGACCTTTACTGTTTCTATAGTTTGGAGTCTGGAGAAGACCATTGGCTCACACAGACCACCTTCTGTGCTCATTTCATATATTATCACTTGCCCTCAGTGTGCACACAGGCCAGATTGCTTCCTGGTTAGTCGATTAAACATTCTCAATGTAAACAGACTTTATTTGGGAAGATAGGTAAGAATTACCATCCATGAGGACTAAACATAGTTTCTTCAGGCTCAATCACGTCCATTTCTTCCATTTTGGCTTTTCTGTTGACTGTGTGTAACATTTTCTTTCTTTTTTAATTTTTTAAACTGCTGAATGAATTTCGTCATTATCAGCTGGAAGACCTGAAGTGTACAGAGAACTGACTTCTGCCCCCACTCCCAATATGCCCATCAACTCTAAATTAGAATCCTGACAAACTCACATGCTGCCAGCCTGACAGAAGCGATCCTCTGCACTTGTGCAGGGCTGGGGACTCTGGTGAGGCTGCCAGCCCTGGGACTGGGGAGGCCGCAGAGCATCTGGATGTGCATCCTAGAGTTCCCTCACCTCTATGGCTGGGAACTTATCTCCTTAGTGACCTATCTTAACTTGGATGGGTGTGTATAAGACAGGGCACTCAATGCTGAGAATTTCTGCCACTTCTCCTGCAGAAGTGCTGAGGATTGCCGGGAATCTGGACTCATGTGCTAAGTCTGGTTTTCCCACATGAGTCCTTACTGCTACCACTTCCGGACCATGGGGCTAAGTGTCCAGAGGTAGAGCACCATGGCTGGCCTCTTACACAATTGTCCCTGTGACTTGAGGAGACATTCTGTCAGAGTCTCCAAAGCCTTCCCCAAGAGTCAGTACCACCATTTCCCACCAGAGCACATTGGTGGCTCCTTCCTTGGTCACCAATCATTCATTTAGGACTGAGTTTCTAGCTTTTTTTATTTTCTCAGTCTAATTATATAACACTTATCTGGCTTTCAGGAGCAAAGGGAAGAAGGAGCTGGGCAAACTCACTTGTGTTTTTCTTTCTCTGGGTTAAGTACTCCTGAATAAGGGTCCACAAAGAGAATGGCAGAGAAACCCAGAGCCATGCAACCCTAACTACACTGCCACGTCTCTGCCCCCACTTACAACAGCTACCTGCAATGGAACAAATGTCACCAAAGACTTACTTATAGGAAGTTGATAGTTAGTTACTGTCTATGGTTTTGTGCGAGTTTGTTTTCATTGTCAGTTCACTCCAGTGGTTGGTTTCCTTTTTGTTTTTTGTAGAGTTAACTAGTGATCTACCTCATCCTTACCTTCGAGATAACAGCTGGCATGTTAGAAAATACTTCATCTAACCTGCTTTAAAACACAACAGGCCACAGCCCAACCATGACTTCCTCAGCCTGGCCACAAAGTAGGTATTGAGGAAAAGAGAGGACATAAGTAATGAAACAGTTGGTTATACGTTATAGATTATAAGAAATGAAAACACGGAGTGCATTTTAAATGATTAATGTATGAAAACTGTCGCCACTTACTGTGCATTAATCAAGAAGAAAATGCACTCTTCCCACAGGGGTTAATGTTGCAGGCCTATTGTTTAGCTTTGATAACGTGCACAATAAATGCTCACTATGACGATGAATTGGGGTAGCTGGAAATTCAGGATGGTTGTACGTTCCGTGTAGTATTTGGATTAGCATCATAATCTGTGCCTTGTCAGCCTTGTCGGGAAACAAGCTACATATATATATTTTTTCCAAAACCAGCAAAAATATGGATGCATTTTTAAAAAAAAGCTTTTTCATTTTTAAAATAAAGAATAATGATCAAGGTACCTGCTTAAACAAATACTACCAGCATTCATTAGTCAGGATGGTTACATGTAAAAGAAATGATGCCAGATAGTAACAAATCCAAGAGAAGTTTATTATGAAAATGGCACCTGCGGATGAAAAAATTAAGTTACATAAAGACAACCATGTATGTGACATGTATGAGAATCTACAAAAGTATAAAAAGAACCCTGTTGTAAATGAAGTATGTACATTTCTGATTTGCAGCATTATCAATGGTCAATGAAAAAAATGTTTCAAAATAAGCCAGGCACTCAGGAAGTTAAGTCCGGTTAGCTTCACACAAAACAAATGTAGCATAGCTGTCACTTTGTAATGTTTTAATTATTTTTATATATATATTGTAGAGTTGGTAACACTGCTAAAGGCTTTACAAACAGAATATCCCTTTCCCCATTATTCAGCTACGTGGCACCAGTCTCCTCATAAAAGTTTTCATATATTTGTACAAGAAATAGTTAAAAACACAGACACAGTCTTCACAGGTAATGAAGTGTTTTTTTTTTCCATTTTGTAATTTTAAACACTATGGATTTAGACAGCAGCTGTGATTATCTGTTAGTTTAAATCACCAGAAATCATTTTGACACAACACAGAAACATTTATAAAAGAAAAAACCCAGCTGTCTAGCTGTTCTTTGTAGCTGATAGGTGCATTCCCTTGATTGTTCGATAGCTAGAGTGCGGCTTCCGAAACTAATCTTTAAATTTCTCCTTCAGCTTTCTTCATCTTCTAAACTGACTTAAGTCCTTCAAGGAAGCTCAGTGCTAAGATTTGTGGCATTTAGCTTCCTTCTGTTATTATTCCATCATGGCTTGGGCCCAACTCAGGGAATCAAAAGTTCTAGAGGAATCCACTCAGTGCGGTGATAATTCAAAGGACAGCCGAGTTACTATATTAGCATTGCACGAATAAACAAATATATATGACAATTCTATATTCCATTAACCCCTCCCATTTTGTTTAAAAAAAAATGTTGGTTGGCCTCTGAAATCATTTTCTGTCTCACTGGCAATTGCTTTTATATACTGCTCCATCAGCCAGCCTGAAAGGGAAGCAAAGAAAAGCACCCACTGCTTATAGGTAGAGCACAAGGAACTCTGGGAATGTCAACTGAGGCTGTATGGCATCCATTTATTTAATATATCTGAGCATTATTCTTCAGTGCTCTGTGTAGCACTCCAGGAAAGTCACACCCAGAATTCCATTGTGGGAAAAATGGCTCTTTTAACCTTGAGCTAGTTAAGAGTCTTTTTTTTAATCTCTGAGAATGAAATAGATTTGGGGTAACAGGGAAAGGAAGCAGAGGAGAGAAAGGGGAGACCAGGAAGGAAAGACAGGGGAAGCAGGAAGCATATACAAGGGCAGGAAAACAGGATTCATAGACAGTAGAAGCAGTATAGGTGACAGCACAGAGGAAGGCCACCACAAAAACCACTAACCCCCAAGAGTCACTGATTCACTAGGACTGCAGGAATGGGACGGTGCCACTCCACTAGAGACAGAGCACAGAGAAGACAGTGGACGGAACGACTACATTAGCTTAGCATATACTGCATATAGAAACACACACTGAAACGGCAATGGGACCCACAGCCAAGGACACTACACGTTGTACACATTACAGTTCTCACATCTGGTATTAGATGCCTGAACAAAGAGCTGCCAAAAAGGAAGTGGGAGAAGAATCTCTACTGGACAGTCATTTGGAGTGTTTGACACCACACTGATTTCTGGCAACAAAGACAAAATAGGCTATTTTTTTTTCTTTTCTTCTTCTTCTTCTTTTTTTTTTTTCCTTGAATGTGCAGTTTCCAGTTGTAGTTATTTGTCTGAAGCTTATTAACCCATTCTTTAGTTTTAAAACCTTGTTGGTTTCAACTCAGAAATAAGAACCGAAGGGAACTAAATTCCATCAAATCAGCCCCCAATACAATCTGTTTTCATTTTCCCTAGCAAGAAATGAAATAAAAAACCCCAAACAAACAAAAAATATGTTAAATATTTCTCCTTTTCCTTCGTTTACTCTGAAGTGTTACTGAAGTTGCAAAGTCAGCCTCAGTTAGACTGAGTCAAGATTTAAAAAAAAAAAGCTCAACAAAAGGCAGAATGTACTTAAACTGCTCCTCAAATCTGTCTGAGTTGTCCAAAAGCCCCTTTTAATAGGGCTTTACTGACCCATTAAATTGAAAGTGAGGCTATGTTTGTTAGTTGGGAGGTAAATGTAAGTCCTGCAGCAAACGATAATGAGGGCTTTGTCTTAACTAACCAAGGAGACTGTAGCAACGGGGCTCCAGACCAGGACAGGACACAGCTTCTTTTCCAAAACCCAGCCCAGGAGCTGCATTTTGTATGAAGACATTACAGATTAATAAATGATAGCACCATGGTTTTAGAAATTAAGTTAATGTTTCAGTAATTACCACTTAGTCCAACTTGAAAAAAAAATTCTAGTCACAGGCCAGAAATTAAGTTTAAAAACTGAAATTATTTTTATGTGCAAGTAAGAAAATCTTAAAATCTTAATCATAAAAAGAATTAAATTCTGCATAAAATTCTAAAATACTATTCCCCTATTTTCAAAAGAATTAGGGATAGGAAAACCAAAAACACACACCCCATTTCATTTGACTTAGTCAAACAGGGCACGATCATTTATGCTTGTCTCTCTCCATCTTGATCATATCAAGATCTTTAGGAAGAAAACCCAATGGTTGACACTTGAGAAATCTCTGGACCACAAGACTGAGTATTCTATGGCAGAGGCATAAACACATTAAAGACATCTTAATAAAGATGCAAAGGAAAGCCGAACAACCCAACATACATCTTAGAAGACAAAATGGCAGGCAACTGGTCATCTGACCCTCTGAAGGCAAAAAATAAACATATCTTTACAAGAAAGAATAAGTCCAATGAAAGAAAGAGGGGGTGGAAGGGGGCCGCCGTGTTGCGAGAAGACGCTGACCTGCTCGAATTCAAAGTGCTAGAATGAAAGGTCTAAACAAAAACGCCGACGATGCCTCCGAGTGGAACCCCGACTCAGTCCTCCTTGCGCTCCAGAGTCTGTGCCGCGTGGATTCCATTGCTGTAGACTGGGAAGGGCAGCGTGGAGAAGAGTCCCTCAGCAGTGGTGAACACGTTGCCACCGGGCATCTGTGTGAGGCTGGCTGCGCTCACGGTGCCACCAAATGGTCCTGACATGTTGAGCCGGTGCACGTGGTGGTAGAGCATCTCCATAGGCGTCTTGGGGTCGAGGCCGAAGCCTGGGCTGTTAACGTCCACGAAGTTAACAGCATGCGCGTTGGGTAGCAGGTTGCCCTGCATGGCCAGGGTCACTTCAGCAGGCGCGTAGCGGATGGTGCCCGTGGTGTAGACCCTCTGTGCCGCAGTGCTGGTGGCCGCCAGGGTCCCTGTAACCCGGTGCACAAGCGGAAGCACGACGTTGCCTGCTTGCAACCTCTGCAAGGCCTCCAGGTCCCCAGTATACAGCAAGGAGTTGGACGCACCAGGACCACCCCCGCCGCCCCCCGCCCCGCCCCCGGGGTGCTTGTCCCGCGGGGATGCCGAGAGCGGGGGCGACAGCGGGTCAGAGGCCACTGGGGCCGTTCCGCTAAACTGAGTCTTGCGGCTGGCCGCGCCATCTGCGCCCGGTGGGGTGAGGACCGAGTCGGGGATGGCCACGTGCAGTGCTCCCCCGCCACCACCGCCACTGCCGCCACCCTGGCCCTGTGGGGATGGGAAGTGCTCAGAGTTGGGGGGTTTGGTCATGCTGTACGGGGACTCATTCCTGGAGATCTCCCGGTTGGGCGGGTAGTTCCAGATGCTGCTGTCGTTGTCGAAGTTGATGGGTTCAGAGATCTCGGTCTTGATCTTGAGCACTGAGGCGTTGTGCGGTGATGACAGCAGCCGTGGTGGCTCCACCAGGCCGGCGTCCAGGCCCGGGCTGGATGCGCTGGACAGACGCCGGCGACTGGCGCTGCCACCCTTCTGCCTTTTCCTCCGCCGCTTGCGCTTCTGGTGCTTGCTGGACGCCTGCGCGCCCCCCTCGCCTGCGCTGTCCGAGTCCTTGGCGCTGTCCGACGTGAGCGACTCGCAGGGCTGCAGCCGCAGATCTGCCTCGCTCTCCACGTAGCGCTCCACCTTGATCTGCATGGGGCCCAGCGCGCCGAAGCCATCTTCGGCCGCCTTGGGGTGCTCAAAGTCCGAATGCTCGAAGCTGTCGTCGCTGTCCCGGCTGTCCGGGTTGCTGGAGCTGTGGCCATCGTCGTTGCAGTTCATGTCGTTGTCACACGCGTTGCCTGACTTCTTGCGGTCAGGGTCGGGATCTTCACTGTTCTCGGACTGATTGCCCTTTTCGTCGGACTTGGAATTCTCATTGTCCTCTGCAAGACGCCCACAGGTGGCAGGGCAGGAGGGGAGAGAGAAGACACTGTGTTAGCAGGGATCCAGCAAAGCAGGAGCCACCGGGCCAGCATAACAAGAAAGCCCAGGTTTGGCTGCAGTTAGCGGAAGGGGCGGGACATAAGCCAGCAATACCCGCCTCTTCCGGTAGGCCTTCCACAAACAGAGCCCCACTTCTGACACTAACACAGGCGTGAACAGGTAACTGTTAGGCACAGCCAAGTGTTGGAAGTCCTGTGGACGCACCAGGGAGTCACATTAACCTAGAATATGGTTTAGGGACACAGAAGACAAGACAGGAGTGTCAAGTGACTGTTGAGAGGTTTGTGCTTTCCACTGGTGAGTATCTATTCATTATTAAAAATCACACTCTGTATCTGTGGTTTTCCCTCTGACATAGACAAGAGGCAGAGACTATTCTAGAACTTCAGCTGGGGGTGGAGGCGGGGCTGATGACAAAACTTCAACACATTTCAGGGACTAGAGAAACAAGCTCTACCATAAAGTGCGCTCCTACATCCAAAGCTGTGTCTGGAATTCAGACATTCCGTGTCCACAACCCAAGAGTTTGGATGCTCCAAGGGTGGGAGGCTGATGAAGGGCCCAACCATTGAGGGAGAACAGATTTTTCTACAGTCACAGCCTCAGGAGACTAAGAGGACATGTTGGTTTCTATAGCTTTGTCGCAGCAATGTGGGTAGCAGCCTGGATTAGAACCTTGGGCAAACCCTGAACCACCTCGGCTTTCATTTCCTGTGCTTTGGCATTTGCACACTTGTAGTGGAGAATCCATTCTGGGCTCACTGTTGTTTAAGGAAGGGGACTGGAAATGGGAAGAAGACTAAACACAGCTTCTGGAATCTTTCTTGCAGCCCAAATCACCCAAAGAGTTGACTCCATCAGATAACCAGAAACAAGCAAGTATGGACTTGTTATAAATACTTCCAGAAATAAAAAGTAACAGTCTGGCATCCGAGAAAGTATTTTAATGAGTTGGTAGTGTATTATGCTGAAAGTTGTTTACTGGGGCAAAGGTTCTAGAAAAGCTTCTGCCCCTTGTTTATGGATAGTATGGAGTAGTGAACAAGACAGATTAAAAAGCCTCAAGCCCATGAACTTAGATCCTGTTTAAAGGCTCCATCCTAGCCTGGTGGGGTCTGAACTTTGGTCACCTATGGGGCTGGCAGAGCTATTCCTAGTACTTGCTTCTAGCTGTGGAGCCATAGTATGATTTCTTCTATAAGGATGGGGGGGCTAATATTAATTGATTATTTAATCTGTTCATTATGTTTATGTAAATTATATTGACATGTGCCAATAACATATATATGCATATATATTTATACATACATAGATATATATACACATATATATTGTGTTTTGAAATGAACAATTTACTAGATACATCTTGTTATAGGATTAGGCCAGTTGCTAGGCATCTGACTATGGCCCTCCGGTTGCTACCCACCCCTCGTGTCTAGACTGGCAAGCTATAGCTATAGAGCATAAAGAAGTAATACCTGTTATACCTGAGGTGTCTTTAGAGTCTGATTCAGAGTCCGATGTCTCTGAGGATTCTGAAGTTTTCTCTGGCAAATGTGGGAGCTGTGCAATGTCCATGGGCGTGTCCTTGTACTCAGGATTACTGTGGGAAGGAAGACATCCATCAGAGGACAGACATTCATCATCTCCTGAACTTCCTTGCCCTAAACTTCTGGAGTTGAGAAAGTTTAGAGGATTAAATAGGAAATTATTTCTCAGCTCCTCATGGGACTTCTCACAGAAACTTGAATTGTGCGTGCCAGGGTACAGGTGCACCCTGCCACAATGATTGAATATCCCAAATGCTGCATGAAAGCCACTAAAAAGCTTTTAAATAATCAGGTGCCACTGGGGGCCAGAGAACCGTGGAGCTTGACGCTCCTCCTGGCATAACACCCGGGGGCTGGGCCAATGAGAGGAAATCTCAGCCATTCATTCCCAGACCACCTGGTGTGTCTTGCCTCCTAATGAGTTCATTGCCTCAGTACCCTTGCCCTGGCCTCTTGATGCAACTTCTCGGGAGATTCCAAAGCTATGAGGGGTGGATGGCAGGCCCTCAGTGTCTAATGATCTGTCGGATGCACAGGTGCATCTTGGGATTCGAGGCCCCTGAACTGTCAGTACACCCATTACAATCACAGTTTCATCTGCTCATGCGGCGTACACCTGTGGCTTGTTAGCTAGGGATCTGATTGCCGTGGGAGAGGCCCAGTGTGAGAGAAGCCCTAACAGAATGGAGCTAAACCCGTGCACACAAATGTGCTTATTGTTTCTTCTGTTTTTTTTTAATTTAGAAATGAGCCTCTTCTGGAAATAAAATGCTTGGTCAGTTTGAACTAGCCATCTTGTGGAAAAGTTGATCCCAGGCTGCCAAATTTGTGATCAGTAGAGGCTTCTGTAATGTCAAGGCCTGAAGAAAGCATCTTGCCTCTGAATGGGAAATACCTCTTATGTCCTGTACATGGCTGGCCAAGGCAGTGACAGCGGATGAGGATGGACTCAGATTCTGAATCCCTCATATTAAGAAGTCGGTGTTTCAGGTTCCTCCTCTAAAACTACAAATGCCCCTGGGAGGGTTAATTCACTAAGATGATTATCAGGCATTTACTCCTTAGTATGACTTAGCTTTAACATCAACAGCTTTTTCTAGATAATCAGATGAGACTAATGGTAGGCAGGCAGAATTGGCACTTTGCAGTTGCTTGGTACTCTGAGTTTAGAATTCTGGTATGTGCTGCCAGGGGATGGGAAGAGGGCGGGGCAGTGATTCTGAACAGCAGGAGATGAGCCTAGATAGGGCCCCTAAATGGAATATTGCTTGCGAAAGAATGACCCCTTTTGACTAAGAAGGTGGTAAAGAAAAACCAATTTAGGAGTTTTTCTTGTGTCAAGGAATGGTTTTCTTAGATCTCCAGCCCACAGAATGTCACCCATGAGTGGCTGGCTTGTGAGCTGGCCTTTGTCTGAGCCCACTGGCATTGGCTCCCTATAATCTGGATGCCATGGGGGATGATCCTTTGTCTCCAATTCACTGTCAGTTATTAGTGATCTCAGGGTAGGTCTTCAGGTCCTCTGTAAAAGACCTACCACACATGAAACCAAGGCTCTGAAGGCTGGCCTTTCATGCCCAAATGGCTTTCCTCCTATCTGAATGGAATCTGATGAGATAGAATCATTAAGTGCTCATGGGCTGGTACTGTTGGACTCTAGGCTACATTAATGGTGTTGCTCCAATGTCTTTTATTCCTTTCTACTTCTGTCAGTAGAGGCAGAGTGGGAAGTCATGTGTCTAATGAGGTAATCTAAAGTAAACAGTAACCAGGAAATAAATGAAATAACCAATATTCTCAAGGAAATAAATAATAACAGCTAAATAAATTCCATAGAATGTGAATAACAAACATATAGATGGCTTCAGGACATTAACATGATAGACAGACACTGTCCAACCTCTAGGAATGTTTATAGGTGTTTAATTCTTCATAGAGACACCACCACTTTTTCCTAGCAAAAGAGCATCTGTGTATGATCTCTTGTTCTATTTTCTGTGGGTCACAGGAACTTTCATGGCTTTCTACAGTAGAAATAGTGACTGTTTCCTGGAGTGACTTAAAGGGATCCCTTGATTTCAGATCCTGTATGACGATATCATAACCACAGGGGATGGTCCTCATGCTTATCAGGCCTTAGAGAAAGCCATATTAAACACACACACTTTTACCTTTAGAGAGAATTAATATAGAGCAGAAGAGGTCAAAAAAGAAAGGCAAGTAGATAAATGAAAACTTGTAAGTGGGATCCATTAGGGCCCTCTCCATAGCAATAATCATTACTGTCTGATTGATATGCTGTGGGAAGCAAACACATTTGTGCCTCCAGTCAAAGGCCAAAGTGTGGGAAACACTGAAGGGCCAGCGTGCTGATGAGCCATTGTGGTTAACATCTCAGCTCCATTTGGCTGTCTCTAAGAGAAATGGGACTCAGGTAGTCTTTGTCAAAATTATCAGCCAAAGGGCACTGACTTCCATTTATTAGCTCTGCTGGAAGTTTTCCTTCTCACAGTACACACGGCTCCTCTCGGTGCCTTTAGGACAACAGAGGCCAAAGACTAGAGTGATGGTGGTGGGCAGGAGCCATGCCAAACATTGTCATCACTTTGTGAGAGACTGGTAGCCAGCTTTCTAGAAAGCTTGTGCTCACACTCAAACCACCCAGACTGCTGGAATCCCGAAGCAGAACAGATTCAGGCAAAGAGAGAGAAGGTACCTCAGCAGCATTTAGGAAGCAGCTGAATTTGGATTGCCATGGATGCAAATTTTCAGAGCATAAATCTTGTCTAAGAGCTTAGAATGACAGGCAAACAGAGCTTGTTTTATTATTATTATTACCACCATCATCATTATCACTATTATTTACACTGAGATTGACAGTGTTCTGGCAATGTGGATCATCTTGCTTACCAAAATTTGAGTTCCCAGAGAACAAAACCCTATACAGAAGGCTGAGGGGATGGAATGCTACTCCCCGCCGGCTCCTTTTGCTTACTCAAGGATTGGGTTACAGAGGCAAAGGCATGGAGGAGCTAAGGAAATATTTTCTACCTTGACTTCAGCTGCAGGCAAAGGTCCCCATCTTTCTTGAGTGGGATGTGGTCCAGGAAAGGAGACCAGTTTCTCCAGAGCTCCCCAAAGACTGGCAACCTAAGATTTACTGGGCTTTGAGCTTCTCCCATTTCTTTGAATTTTGGGGAAGCAGACGCACAACATATCAGCTATTAACCACAGTGTGTGCAGTTTCCAAGTGAGAGAAATGAAACAGGAAAGATACCTAAGGAGATAGTTCACCCAGATGATGTTCTTCTCGTTTGCGTTCTTAGCATTAATAGCTATGGTGGCACTAGACTGTATCCAGATGTAGCCTCCATTCTTCTGCATCCAGCGATAGTACTTAGTCACACACTGACCCTTATTCAGCACTGGGGGAGGGTAAAAGGGGAAAACAAAACAGAAGGCACAATGTTAAGATTGTTCCAGAATGATTTTCATCTCTGCCCAACCTCAAACCCACTCCAGGGGAGTCCAGTGCATGCCCGATGCCAGATGCAGTCAGCACACAGGAAAGCTACATCTCACTGGAGCAGCAGCTGTCCAGCCAGGGCTACCCATATGTAGTGAGTCTATATTCCCTTCTGGGGAGCCATGGCATGAAGGAAAGAATAAAAGGACTACTGATCTTTTTGGCTCAGAGCACACCTAATGTGGTGTGGATATTGTCAGTGGGTTTAACATCAGATGGTAAGAAAGGCAAATCTTTGTATGATTTATGCATAGCTTCGAGTTGCCCTCTTTGAGATTCTGGATATTTGAATGGTTCTGAAGATGCCTAACCCCCTCTGTCTTTGATCATTTCCCTTCAGCCTGAGCAATATCAACCCGTGTCCTTAGCCATCTGTTCCTTTTGATCTTGTCTTACAGAATTTATAGTCCTTGGATGAACTAAATTTACATTGGTCAGCCGGGGTAAACTGTGGTGAGATGGCTGAAGGTTGGAACAAAATAAACCCCCAATCGAGTCGGAGAGAAACACTGGCTTGAGAGACACAGCATTGACTCAACTTTAGCCAAACAGAGCGACAGCTCCTCACAGACACTGAAATACGGCACAAAATGAAGAACAAGTAAGAACACTCAGTAACCACTGTAAGAGAGCTTTAAACATGGACATGTTAAAAACGATACTTTAACCAGAATCTTGCCAAGTTCAAATAGATTTGATTTGTATCTGGGTTCTCCTGAGCTAGTAAAAGGCGAAACGGCAGTAAATCGTCCCCTGAATAAAGTGCCATGCATGGGAACGGTCTGAGAGTAAGCTCGCCGCCCCCCCCAGCTCACCAGCCTGCTGACCACTAGAGGGCAGTGCGCACTCATCTACATGACCCACTTTTGGCATGTCCTTGTCTCCGTCTGCTAAAATGAAAAACCTCTAACTGCTGTAATAAATTTGGCTAAATTAGCTGCTAAATGGTTATCTCAAGTAATATGTATTTGCATTAATCATCTTGCTCTAAACCAGAACAAGCCAGAGTCCTAAAGACGTAGTAAATTCATATTGTCCATTTAATTACGGCTAATAAGTGCTTCATATACAATAGTTTCATGAAGTACATTTTGATTTTTTGGGGGGGTTGTGGATGGAGGAAAGGAGTCACTTTGGAAAAGAACAACGTTTCTGGCTGTTGAAACTCTTTCTGCCTCTGAAAGTGTCCACAAATCAAACCTCCATGGAGTGAGTCTGTCTATAAGCAAACGGGCTTCAGTGCTTTTCCCCCCACCCCCCCTCACAATATGCTAAATGGATGGCTATAAAATTTAATAATTATGTCTTCACTATTACTTGAAAAAGCCTTGATGAATGCATTACATGGTGGCAGATTTTGCACCAAAGCTTCCACACAGTGCGGGTGGCTGGGAGGCTGGGACCGGCACCTTCCCTGGGTGGCAAGCCTCTACAGGTAGCATTGTGTGCTCCTTTTGTTGGCGACTGTAAGTTCTTCTGTCCTGCATGCATGGCTTCCCAGGCTACAAACCTCCTAGCCGAGGCAGAAAGCAGTGAAGTGCCAAGCTTATCACATGGCTCTTCTGTCACAGCACCATCGCGCACCACGATGTGCCTTTCTTCAGATCCTCTCAGCCTGATTAACGATTAATTGAGGACACTGGCTTATGCCTCCTTCACAGAGAAAATCACCAGACTTCAATCTGGTTGGTGATATAATTCTACCTGCTTTGTAACCAGAATAAAGGATGCTTCCTAATGGTCTTAGTATTTTTTAACAAAGACAAAAAGACTAAGAAATCTTTTTGAAGAAACACATGAAAAAATTGTTGAATGGGCAGGCTAGGCTGGCAAGGCCTGGGTGGGGATTCTGGACCAGATTGGAACCCAGAATAAGCAACAAACAAACAACAGAAAAACCCCAAATCCAGAATACAGAGATCTGAAAGGGGCGAGTGAAGGAGGAGATGGAACATCAAGTTAAAATGTAAAGAATCAACAGAAAAAAAACTATTCTTTTTCTTCCTGCAAACACCAGTCTCCCAGACAGATTTCAGATAAGGGCCGAAAAAACTTTTGTGATACAAAGAGCTGAGGCAATGTCATCTTTTCAATGAAGTGCAGTGGCTTGGCCTGCTTCAGGGTTTTGGTGAGAAGATAAGTACAAATTTATTAGGGTCCATGAATACATTAACTCAGTCTTTCATTAAAGCAGGCTTGGGAATGCCTAGCCAAGAATGAAGCCCTGAATGAAAAGGAGGCAGATGTGAGTTTTGATGTGGAGATGCCCAGGGAGGGACTGAAAAGCAGGGTTTCCTCGTCTGGGAGTCAGGGAGTGGTGGGACTGCCCTTGGGTCCCTGTGCAGAGCACTGAGGACTGGGTTTCAGAGCCCTGGTACATGCTGAAGACAGGCATTCTCTGGGTCGGAACTGCTTCCCCTGACTGGTCTTTAACAACCAGAACTTTTCAAGGGCCAGTATCTTCACATGGTCTTCAATCATGCCTAGCAGACTGGTGTTGTCGGAATGAGACCTTCATGTATCAGTGGAATTCACAGAAAAGACAAGATGTTAGATCCCGAGAGAGACCCGAATGTTGACCAAACTGGTACCCAAGTTGCTTTTGTTTTCCAGTTCCCATAAAAGAAGTACCCCCCCCCCGCCCCATGTCGTCTTGTTCATACTGAACCAGAAATAATTTTTGCTCACATCTTCTCACAGAATATAAATTTATAACTTTGGGATGAAGCTCATTTCTTGGGAAAAAAAAAAAAAACCATACTGGCAAATCAGTTGGATCATTCCAGCTGTGCCAGAGGCAGGATCTGACAGCTTTTCCTGAGCTCATGTGGTCCTAATCAGCTCGAAAAGAAAAGCCATGTTGGTACCAGTTTGAAAGAGATTTTTAGTGTGTAATAAATTAGAGAACTTGAAAAAAAAAAAAAAAGAAAAAAAAAGCCTCTCTTGATTCTGTGTTAGCTAGTAGCTGCTGTTGTTATTTTGAGTTGTAGGTTTGAAAATAAAGGAATATTTAGGTCAGTTCTCTTCACAAAATCCCTTTTGTAGAAAAAAACAGAACTAAGTACAAAATAAGTTGGTGATACAGCAGTCCTTAAAAAATAATTAACTGGCTGGGCAGTGGTGGCACAGAACACAACAACTTTGATCCCAGCCCCTTGGAGGCAGAGGCAAATGGAGCTTTGTGAGCTGGAGACCAGCTTGGTCTACAGAGCAAGTTCTAGGACAACCAGGGCTACACAGGGGAACTCTGTCTCCAAAAAAAAAAAAAAAAAAAAAAAAAAAGGCAGTTAATGGGAGAGGAAATACACGTTAACTGGTATGTTTACTATCGTTTCTATGAGATGTGACTTATTCTAAACCTTATATTCTGTGGCCAAGCATCTTAGGTTGATTACCTTGTATATCCCGCAAGTGGACTGACTGATCCCATCAAAGCTTCTTTAGAGTTATGATTTTAAGTGCATATGGCTGAAGTATTAGCTTTGGTTTTAAAATCTCAGAGAATCTCAATGGCTTTTTCTTAGATTTTTTTTTTTTTTTACAAAGTATTCATGAAGATGTAGGGAGAAGAAGTAGCTTTGCCCAAGTGTTCTCAGAATGGTCCAGGCACAGTTTTCTTCCTTATTATTCATGGTCTAGGGCAGTTTCAGTAGTCTATGGTGGCTAAGGTTAGGTGGGAACCCCCTCCCCCTTCCACACCAAAGGCACCTTAGAGTTATAAACTGTGTCTTGAAACAGAGCCAAGCCTGCATTTGGGCAATGATTACAGTGCCAACAGACTGAGTCCTGCCTAAGGCCTGCCTACCTGGCAGTTAAGGAGTCACCATGGACGGCATGTTTGACTTTTAGTCAGAAACACTACCCTGTGCTTAACTGGGAAGGGAGTGACCAATTCATACCTGAAAGCCAACTGTAAAGTGTTTACATTTTAAAACACATGAACTTTGATAGCAAATACCTCTCTCAAATGAAAGATGGGATGATACTCTTTATTGAACATTTTTTTAAAAAAATGCCACTTGATCTCTTGACTCAGACCTATAGACAAGCATACAAGAATGTTCTGCTTGCAAATAACAGTCGCTTTCTTCCAAACCCCACAAACTTTGTTGGTATGGGGCGCATCTGTGTCCCTGCATACAGTTCCCAACAGAAGGATTTACATTTTTCACTGGAAAGGCTCTGTCCTCAAACATAGATAGACAGTGACTGAAAAGACACAAAAGAAGCCAGTGTCTGCAGCAGGAATATCATTCTCTTAGTAAATTCAAACAAATCATTAGAAATTTGCCTTCAGAAATATAAGGGGGGGGGGGGGAAGGAGGATGTGGTCTCTTCCTTTTGCACTGCTCTACAAAACCAAAGCCAGAGTCTAAATAGTGAGTTGGTTGTATGTCAGGAAGGAGGAAGCAGAGGGGTGTAGTCTGAGGAGATGAAGGGGTCATTTAGCAGAGTGCCTCACAAAAGGACATTTAGTGGTCTGCATATGCATTAAAAAGCTGCAATACTTGCTGCATTCAGGTAAGTATAGAATAACTAGGAAATGGTGAGCTCATTGGAGAGGCCACACTTCACATTCATACAGCTGAACAAAGAGCTTCATTATCATCGTGGCAACAGGAGGATGCAGGCACCTGCAGGACCCTTATCCCCTCACTGAGCATCCTTCATCAATAGCTGGGGAGCAGAGAGATGGTGTCCTTTGCTAGGAACTCAGAAATGATTTCAAATGCATTGAGGTAGGTAGGTAGGGAGAGACAGGGAGAGAGGGAGGGAAGGAGGGAGAGATGGAGAGATAGAGCGGGAGGGAGAGAGAATGAGTGTGTGTGTTTAAGTAAGGAGGTATGTGCTAAAGTCAGGCTTTCTTCTTAATACCACAGCTGGGTGCTTAGCTGTGGCCACTGGTTTTCCTTCTACATTCACAAAACTGGCAGATGAAACATGAAAAAGAATACTGACTCTTTAATCTCTGCTTCTTCACCTAAGGCCCAAGGCAGGCTGACAGGGAACTTCATTCTGGAAACAGACTTTTTTAAAAAAAAAAAAAAAAAAAAAAAATCTGGATTACTTCTTCTTCTGCTTTTGAAAACTGTAAGCTGCTGGAGAATGAACCTAACGCAGGCTTAAAACAAGAGCAAATTTCTTTATCAAAAAAGTAAAAGTCCTTGATAGGTATAGGAAGGTCACTGTTCAAATCCATGGGAGACCTAGCATGGCAGCCAGAGTCTGGGTTGAGAGCTTTATTTACTTGAGATGGAGACAGTTTTTGCTTAGACCTGCTCAGAGGATCACCAAGGCTTTGATGCCAGGCACACTTACTATAGATTTTGCAATTAACGATCTAGCTATGTCTTAGATGGCAAGGATCCACAATTTTTTTTTTTAATCTCCCCTCCTTTTGTAAATCTATATGCTGAGCAATATTTGGTAATGCTGAATGAGGTTTGATATTTAACAGGAGTTCCAATCTTAGAGACAAAGGGCCTGTGGATGTTTTGGGAAGTGACAAGGCTTCAACTATGGATTCCCTCAAAGACACCAATGGCAGGCTCTGCCTGAACCTCGGTCTCAGCTTTAAACCTCAGAAGAGGTTTTGTTCTCTCGCCCTGCCCATTGATAGATCTTTATTAACTGCTAATATTGAATCATGCAGAAAACTTTCCATTGATTTAGGACATGTCAATTTGTTCAGTTTAAAAAATAAATTTCCCTCTTCTTCATGATGAAGTACTGACTTGGAGTCCAGGACTTTTAAACACTGTTGGCAGCAGTGTGGTCTTCTCAGACAGAATCAAAAGGATGATGGTGTGAGTTACCCTGAGTTTATTTTTAAAATTTTATGTACATGGGTATTTTACCTGCACGTATGTGTGTACACCACATATATGTCTGGTGTCTGTGGATCACCTGGGACTGGAGTCACAGACAGGTGGTTATAATCTATCAAGGGGGTTCTGGGAATTGAACCCTGACCCTCTCTAAGAGCAGTAAGTGTTATTAACTACTGTGCCACCTCTATGCCCTCAAAGTTTTTTTTTTTTAAAAAAGCTGTTTTTAATCCAAATGGAGAGTTTCAAAATGACTCATTCCTGTCCCTTTCAATCTAAAATAGTGAAGTATGGTGTGTTTCTGGCTTCTGTTCCTTTCTTTTTGAACAGATTTCCTAGATAAAGAAGTAAACTCTTCAGCATGTCATCAAGAAAGGAGTCTGAGTAGAAATGAGAAAAACAATAGATTTCTCCAGTCACCCAGGAAGATTATTTTTGAGTGCTTTCTGTGTGTTAGATGGTAGGAGATTACAGTATACAAGGTTTGTCCATGGGCCTGTCCATTGATGGGCAGTGGGGTCAATTAGTGCTCATTAAATTAATCCCTGCTCTAAGCCTGGGCAACTGAGCTCATGAGGCATCACTAGTGTGAAGGCAGTTGAAGTTCTCTTTGGTCTTCAATAGGGATGTCTCTCCAGGTGTCTCTGAATAGAGTGAGACTTCTCACTTTCACTATCAGGTTCTAATAGTGACAACTGTGTGGACAGTCACATGGTACATCTGCTAAAGTGATGTAGGCTGGTGAAGTCCTCCCCTTAGAAACTTAGAAGTAATAGAGGTTTAGGGACTACAGGTACAAAGGGGCAGAGGGATGAAATGGACCTGTCTATCTTCAGTGGACTCTGCATTTTCAGATGTATTCATTTTGTTGATCCTTAAACATCTTTATAAAGAAGCTTAGGTGTATTCGGCACAGATGTTTTGTATCACAAATCAGTCATATTTCATTTATCTGATGCTTCTCATGAAATCATCCTCTCACATTGCAGCCATTGCTAGTTGTCCACTGAATGGACCCTGCCTCTTTCTTCTAGATAGCAGAACTTTGTGTTTTATGTCTTTATGGCCTTTTCCAAAGTGTCAGGGGAATAATAAGGCTTGGCTGTTTAAACCACAAATAGCAATTCTATCTTTTGGCCAGTATGTGGCTTAGGTCATGGGCATGATGATGTGCTGGGCCAGGAGACACAGGTGTGTTTCTCTCCGCTGGGTGGGAGGCTCTGGGAGTGTTTGCCTTCTCAAAAATGAACATAGCCACTGATTAGCCATTTCCTGAAGTGATGCTTACTGGGTATGGGAGCTACTTGATCATGAGGTCATGATAAGACAGTTACAAAGAAAGTTGATGACATTTCACTTGCGTTTCTATCACATGTAATGAGGTACATCTTAGTTGACTTTGCCCCACCTCAAAACTCCATAAAGCCAGACAGGATGTGGCCATTGACTGGGAGGCAACTGTAGACAAACTGTTGTATATTAACTGCATACATGAATTAAATTCAGTTACACAACTGGACCTAAACACACTTTAAAGGACTTTTTCTAATATGAAGGCTATTGTTTTAAGGAAAATATAAAGATAACCACACAAGATCAAGAAGAGGTCATATGATAAAAAAAAGTGATGGAGTTGATTCTATGTAGTCTGGTTAACTTAGGTGAAATGGATAATTTAGAAGTACTGATTTTTTTTTCTGTGTCATGTTTTATATTGTTTTAAATTGTTTTTGAATTAGAAAACACAACAGAAGCAGCTATTTGAACTGGAAATAAAGGTCAGGAATCTACTGGAGAGTTGAATTTATCAGTGAAATCAAAGTTGTAGCTTGCTTTCTGGGGAAAGAGAAATTTTGTTTTCCATGCCTTCCTGTGGTTTCGACTCCTGAAATGCCCTTGACACCCTCTGTTTCTCCTGTCTTCGTGACTTCTTGCCATCACCATTCTAGAGTTGAGAAGTGTACCTGGTGTGCCTCCTCTGGGGCGTCTTTCCTATTGTTCCTTTGGATGCTCCCACCTCTGGGATTCCTATATTTTATTCATTCATCTAATAGTCTTCACTTTGTTATATATTCAGAGTTGACTGTCCCATGTGGTCTTTCCCACCAGTATGTAAGCTCTTTAAATGCCTTCTTTTTAAATCTCTTAGTAATACAGCAAGGTGCTGTATATGGTAAGTAGTCAAGAATGTTACATGAAGGTAAATAGGGAAAATATCCCTATTCTTATCCATACATGTAATAAAGTATTCATAGGAAAGCATTACCCTGGGGAAAAATACCATGATTTCCTCTTCCTTCCCATGCTGGATATCATTACTTTTAATATAGTGTGAATGCTTTGCTTATATGCACGCATGCCTGAAGAGGTCAGAAAAGGTCATTGGACCTGAAGTTATAGATGGTTGTGAGCTACCACATGGGTGCTGGGAACCAAACCCAGGTCCCCTGCAAAGTAGCAAGTGCTCTTAACCATTGAGCAGTCTCTCCAGTCCAGGTTTATATCATTTTTTAAATGTCAAATTTATCAGATAATTATAGACTCATTTCATTAGAACACCGATTGAGATACCATCAGAATCACTCCATTATTATCAACAAAATCACTCCAAATCTAGAGGAAAGTGAGCATCTGATGGTTGGTTGGTTTAGATTTCTCTCCTTACAAGATAGTTCTTCCTAGACACCAGCATGGTCAATACTGTTTGATCCTCAGTGTGAAGAAAGTTGGCAACTGATTGTATATTTACAAACCCCGGATTCTGACTCAGTAAATCTGGTGTCAGTGGCCTGAAGCCTTGCATGTCTACAAGCTCCTTGCACAGGATCGCACTGCTTCTGAGCAGGATGACAAGAGGAGCAAAGCACTAGGCTGCTGGGCAGGCCTACTCGCTGGTCCTATTGTCTGTGTTTGCCTGCCATGGACTTGAAAAACCAAATCAGCACTTGCCCCCAACAGAAAGATACAAAATACTAAGCCTAACTGTTCGTTCCTGCCTAGGAAACTGGTTTTCTCTTGCTGCCTGTAACAAGTCTCTATAGCCAATGGACAGGCAATAGTGGAAGCTGACTAGGCTTCAAGAAGAAGGGCAGCTATGACAGCTGTTCAATGTATTTTCTTCCATGGGAATTTTCATATACATAAGGGAGAAGAGGAAAAAATTCTTTTGCTTAGGGAAAACAGCCAGGCAAAGACGAGGTTACAGCACAATCCCTGAGGACACCACCAGCCCAGAAAAAGCTCTGAGATCCGAAAAGAGCACAATACCCCTGTGCAACCTGTGTTTGGCTCGCATCAAACTTTATCTCTTTTCCTCTTTCCTCTCGTGCAGCTTCCTTGCATGGGAGCCATAGCTGCATATCCAAATCAACAATTAAATCCCCCCTTTGTTTGTGTGGCAGATGACAAATGCGTGGGGGACATCTTGTGTTGCCTAGGCAGGCAGGGCACTTACTTTGATTGATGCTCAGTTGTAGAAAAAAATGAGCTGGGAAGGAATTACAATGGAGGGCCTGCAGACTGGAAGGGGATATACTAATTAGTCCTGCATTAGGCAGTCTGCTTGCATTTGGCGATGAGATGCCTTCAGGAGGGAAGTGTAGGGGTTATTGATGCAGAACAGCATGGAATGCATTATGCCAGGTAGCTGTATATTCATTTTGCTGAAAAAAAAATGTACTAAGAAGCAAACACTTTGACTACCTTGTATTTTTTAAACACTCACCCTCAAGTATATGGGGTCAGCCAAGCTTTATATCTGCACTTGATCCTATAGGCAACATGGCAACAGGGCAACCCTTTTGTCTCTTTGGAAAGACTTCCAGAGTGTTTTCATTGTGGGTAAGGTACTAGGGAGGGGAAGCTGCTACTTATCTATAGTTTAGTCTATAGTTTAGGTTTCTTTTCTGTGAATCCCACTACAGAATCTTGAATCTTGGTGGTGGATTCACTGTCACATATGAAAGACACACCCCTTTTTTGAGGTTTTAGAGGGTTGTTGATTTGACTCAGGAAGGACTCCTCGAGGGGGTTTATCAAGACAAACAGCTCAGACTCTAGGCAAAGGCTTCATTAAATAGCAATGAAGACAATGCAGAACACACATCTGCATTTCACTTAGCGTCCATGCTTTTGGTTCTAGGCAGACAGCAGTGTTTTGTGCCGAAACATCTCATAATTCAAGGGTGACCCAGATGCTCTAGGTGGCTGGAACATGTGATCTAGAGGACATGAATGGCCATCTCTAGGTCACTGTCTCCTGAGCAATGGAAGACTAGAGGGCAGTGGAGAGAGAAAGGTCCCCTAATAATCACTACCATAGGCAGTTTAAAATTCAAACCTTGACATGCTGATTTAGTCAATTTGACCCGAAAAACCAATGAAATCAGGCTTAATGAAAAGAAGCCACAGAGGTCTTTTGTCACAGTGGGAAATAAACAGACATGAAATTCCCTTGACTTCAGAACCATGGTCACTAGGTAAACTAAACTTGAACTCCTGGTAATCCTCCTGCCTCAGCCTCTCTGCAGGGATTACAGAGATGAGCCACCAAACCCCGCTAGCAATGTAACTCTGTATGCTGAGATCTGTCTAGCTCACACCAGGCACCGTGATCTTGCCCAGTGGGAAGCAGGTGGTCCTGTATTCTTCGCTCCTTTTCAGAGTTGTTTGGTCCTAGTGAAGCTGAGATTCCTCTTCACTGTTCTGAATCTAGGGACAAGTTCATTTATGGATTTATAGACACTTATGCTGAGAAGAGATGCAAATGATAAAGATAGGATTTCTAGTCCTCAAAGGCAGCTGAGCCTCCTTTTCTTTAAGTTTTCTCTATGACTCAGAGCATAAGACATATCTGAGTATCTGAAGTATGATCAGATGTCTGAAACCCGCCTTCCACAGACAGACCAGGAACTGTGCCAATGGCTCTAGGAAGAAAAGCTAAATAGTTAATGCGCTTTATTTTTTAACCATCTCTTTGTTTTAGAATTCTATCTTATTCTTGGGCTGATTCTGTGTCACTGTGACCCTCTCCTGCCAGGAAGGCACAGTTGAGGCCCCCTTCAGTAATAGCCTAGGGCTTTGGACAAGCAAGATGCTGTGCTGGCTTCTTGCCTCTTCTTCGAGTGTTTACACAACCAAGACTTATTACATGCTCTGTCATTTTGTTACTGGGCTGGCTTTGGTCTGAGAATTAGGTAAACATCAGACATTCCATCACACAATTTCAAACTCAATCTTACTTTATAATGATGTTAATGTTTATTGTACCAAGCGAGATGCATTTGTATATTTCAGCATCTTATTTCAGTCACAGAATGCAAAACCTGACATTGGAATCAGTTTGATTTGTGTGTGTGTGTGTGTGTGTGTGTGATTGAAGATATTAAGCACTACAAGAACATTGGAATTTCAATCTGATTAGGATCAAAATTCTGCAGGATCAAAACACTCCTTTTCCTCCTCCTACAGTCTGACTAATTGTATGCTACTTGACATTGTGGGGTTACTCCACAGCGTGATAGCTAAATACGTGAAGTGTATTTTACTGTGCAGAATTATCAGCTCATTCTGTTTGTTTTTCATGTGTTTAAGGTTATTAAAAGAACTCAAAATGAGAAGTCATGTGTACGAGTTAAAAGTATGAACTCAATCATTGTTAGGAGGCGAAATCATAAAGCAATAGCCACTAAGTCAATATCAAGTAATGAAAAAAGATCACAAAACTTGAAAGCATACTTTCTCTGTTTATTAGCTGGCAAGATAGCAGAGAAATTCGGATTGTATAATGGTGGATGGTATTGTCGTTTATTTTCCAGCACTTTAAATGATTCTGGCCACTGAAAATAAGGCAGGAGTGGATGGGAAAGGGTGACATCAAGCATGTTTGTTAGAGATGTCTGCCTCTCGGGAAGACATGAGCTGCATGGCCTTGTATCCCTCAGGAACTGTGATTCTTCAAACTGTATATCAATTCTGAGAAAAACAACATGGTGTCTTCAAAATAAGGCCCAAGGCTGACAAAGTTCCTTTTAAATCAGTATCAGGTTTCTGAATTTAGACCTTAATTAAGGCTCCAAAATGAGAAACACACACACAAAAAAAACCCCAAAAAAACCCTGTTTACAGGCCCTTCTCCAACATGGTGTGTGTGGGGGTATCAGTGTCTTGAAAACAATATATTAATTTTTTTTTAAAAGGCTGTACTCCTGACCTGTGGTGTTCCAGAAGTACATCCATGGGTCTCTTCAGATACCTGTATTTTCTACATTTTTCCTGAATTTCCAGCAATATAGAACCCAATGTTTCTGTTCAGGAAACAGCATCATTTTCTCCCCTAATCAATTGAAGAGCCATCTGCTTCTGTGATACACAACATCCATTCATTCTAAGTAACAAGTGTGCTCCCTGACTTCCTGGTGAACAATATCAAGGCATGTGCCCAGTGTTGGGAGTAGACTGTACTAGAGAGCAGACATAGTCAGGCTGTGCCCAGAGACACAGAATCTGACACTGAGTTTGGTCCCACCTCATGTTGCTAATGTAGAGTTAAACACACAGTACCATGGTGTTGAGTATGGAGAGACTTGGGCTAGCTTTGTCTTTATCAGGCCTTGAAGGACTGATAGCAGAGCTAAGATATTTGGGGAGTGGCTCTCCTCAGCAGGACAAGAGGGGCAAAAACTGCCATGCTGGTCATACAGCCTTCACCTTGAACTGGACTATTTCATGGCTAGAGTGTTGTATGTACTGAAAATTGGGCTTCTGAACTTTGTAGAACCTTTCAAGAATGTAGCTGGTAGAGCTCATCTTTCAGGAAGTCTGAAGAATGGTCATATACTTGGAAGAGGAAACTTCCTTACTCTTAGGAATGGAAACAGGAAATGGAGGCTCCTCTGTGAGCCTCTTTCTAGAAAGACACTGCTATTGACAAGGCCTGTAGTCTTGTAATGTGTTCTGTCCCTGCCCCTCCGAACTTTGTCCTTACCCAGTTTTTGCTGCTAGGCAAGTAAGCATTTTTATGAGTCTCTGGCCTATTTGAACTTGTCTTCGCCCATGTATGGTTTGAAACTGAAACCACAAATTTCAAAGTGGAAATTGCTGTCTAGAAAATAAAAGAGTCAAGCAGGCATTTAAGACCAAGGTTCTCTCTATCTACTTCCTGTGAGAGAAAGCACAAGAAACTGCACAATTCGAGATGAGTGTCTGGAGATCCCTCAATTTTTCTGGTCCCAAGGTCCAGCACCAGTTGAAATTATTTATATCTCATGTTCTCCCATTGTGTGACAGTCATTTCATATATAGACAAGAGCATGTCAGCACTGAATCCCATGATGTCAGAGAGAGACAGACAAATGACATGAGCCCAGGCTATCCCCCTACAGGGGTACTTACAGTCCAGGTGACTGTGCCTGATGCCTTCCACATCTTCTGCATGGATGAAATGGTAACATCTTTTCCCTACGATGTCTACAGGGGTCAGATCCATGTAATCACTAATCCTGTGAAGAGAACAACACAGATTGGAACCCAGAAAGTGAGAAGCCAGAGAGGCTGTCAAATAATACATGATGCTCATCTAGCAACATTTTCATCATGCCAGGTACCTGTGGGGACCAGACAGTTTGAGCGGTGCTCTCAGCAGAGAAGATTATTTCTGTGGCAGATAACAGCATTTTTCAAAATTTGGATATGTGCTAGATCAAGCAATTGCATTTAAGTAATTAGGTAGGTTTTTCCTTGGCATCAGAATGCACATTTAGACAACATAATTCCATGAAATTATTGAGGAACTATAACAATGCAGGATCCTCATTACAGGCCAACATAATTCAAGGTTACATAATAAAATAAAAACATGTTATGTTGATACCAAATGATTAGAGACACCTTTCATTTAAGCAGATTGGTCTACTGTTGGGTATTTCCATGAAAAAGGGATTCAACTGCTTCTTGGCACAAAGTCCAAATTGGCATTTCAAGGGATATAATTTAAATGCTGAGACATACAGATGCCTGGGGGTATTATCTTTTTTAGTCTCAGTCATTTGGGAGCTCAGCTTTCACTCCTGGCTCTTTTAACTGGTGCTTTGTGGTAGATTCTACACAGAAACTTTTAAACCATTTCAGCAGTTCTTCTGGGCCTGCGCTTGACAGTATGTGTGTACCAGCGCCTGCCCAGTGTCTACAGACAGGGCACAGAAAAATAGAACTCAAACCATAAAACACAGGGGGATCTGCCTCATTTATATAGACATCTATAAAATGCTTATTGCCTGCTGGATCATTCATTTTGGTTGGTAAAAAAAAATATTTTGTTTAACTTAATTTTATTGTCCCTTAAAAATTACTTATGACAGGATCTATTCAAATGTGACAGAAATATCACCTTTAAAGGATGTGAGATTAGTGTTGGGGAATTGTGCCTGACCCACAAGACAAAGAACTAAGAAGGAATAGTGACACAAAAATGCTATAGAGTTAGCTGGACATGGTGGCACATGCCTGTAAACCCAGCACTCAGGAGATAGAGGCAGGAAGATCTGTGAGTTTGAGGATAGGTAGGTAGCCTGGTCTACATAGTGAGTCCCAGGACAGTTAGAACTAAATAGTGAGACTCTATCTTGCAAAACAAAACAAAACACAAACAAACAGCTAGATAAACAAACAAACAAACAAACAAATAAATTGTTCTGGGGTATAATTAAAATATACCACTCCATGAGGTGAGTAGATGTCTTAATGTCTTAGTGACTGAAATAGTCTTTCTGGCCAAACTATAATCCATAGTAAGAGAAGATGCCTTGAGGAATGAAAGAATCTTGGAGGATTTGTGGTACAAACTGTTCCACAAATTGCGGTTGTTCTCTTTGTTAGCGTGCTTCCCAAGTACAGTTAATACCCCTTTCTGGAAAAAAGGAAGCTGAATGGCATTGTAAGACCCTCCATTCTGTCTGTGAAATTTACCAGCTCCTGACTGAAAGCATTAGCTTTGTCCAGGCCCAGCCTAAGGAGTGCAGAAGAATTGCCTGCCACAGAGCAAGCTTAGTTTCTAACTAACAATTCTCTAATTAAATAATAAACCCTTGGGTAAGGATAGGGCATTTTTTGAGGGAAGATATTCTTTGGCTAACTCTTCATTTGAATGAACACCTTCAAAGCATCGGGATCCAGCCCTTTCAATGGACCAGTCCCTGCTGTGGTGAATGTGACCAGTTCAGTGACAAAGGAGTTCTTAATAAACGTCCAGGAGCCTCCTTTCCCGTTCCTTGTTCCCTTGCCTGTAAATAATTTCATGACTTAGGAGATCATAACAGAACAAAATTAGCAGTGCCCAGAGTGTGGCACATGCCAGTTTTCCTGTAAACCGAATATGCTATTACCCCCCACTAAAGGACTTTTCAGAATTGCTATCTCTTCAGCTGGGAAAGAATGATGCATTGGGTTGGTTAATGGAGGTTTTTTGTTTTTGTTTTTTGTGTTTTTAAAAGAAAAAAAGTTAGGAGTAGGTTACAGAAAAAAATCTCTATTGCTAGAATGGGACATTAAAAACATATGAAAAATTAGTCACTTGATCAATGAGCAATGAAAATTAGTGACATTGTGGGATAGGACACCTCTGCCAGGAAAGCAAACTAGGAGAATGAGAGAGCTCAGAGGTTTATGAATTTTTCTCCCTCATCAAATCCAAACTGCCCAGGCTGACAGGAGCAGTGGTAGGTTCTTATCTTAGGGAACAGGCTGTAGGGTGCCTAGCAGAGTTGTGGTTCAGCAGGTACAGATACTCATTAAATATCAGATATTAGATATCAGTGGCTGATATCTAATATTAGATGGGTGTCTACTATTAGACATCCCATCTAATATCCTTGACATCCCGTGTGCCCTCCAGAACACTCCTAAATGGACAATCCCAATCAAGACTTTGTAAGCCAACAGAACCTGAGTAGATTTAGAATTACTTATCACATAACAGTGACAGGTTTGTGATCTGTCTATGCTATTGAGCCTCGGAGTTCAGGCAGATTCTTTCCTCTCAGCCAGACCCTTGCTGGCAACAGGAGACCATTCTTAAGTGTACTTGGCTTTTGGCTTTATTAGCCCTTCCTGGTGGACTGGGTGGACATAGGTGCTTTCTGCCTTCCTCTTGACTAGACACCAGAGAGGTCAATCACCTAAGCCACTCGACCTTTCTGCTGTCCTGTTTCCCCTCTGAAGGCCTTCACAGGGCTCAGGGGACACAGTGCCTTCAAACCTGACAACCATCTATGGCTCCAAAGCTTTCTCCCTCGACTACCTCAGTAATTCTCCTTGCAGTACAGGGGATGGGCAGCGATGCCAGGCTGTGTTCACAAACTGGTACACAGGCAACCCGTGTTCTCGCCTCACATCAGTCAGATGGGCTGGTGACTTCCAGGCGAAAGGTCAGTAAGGCGCGCCATCTTCTATTACTGTCCCTTGCTTTGTGCTTAATGGAAAAAGTGAACTTTCAAACCAGAGGCCAAGAAGTCCTTTCTTTATGTAAAAGCTCAGTCTTGGAGAAGAACTGCCAACTCATTTCTAGGATGAGTCATCTCTTTATTTTTTAATTTATAAAAGAGAAATCCTCAGGATGACAAAGTTTTATTTAATAGTGTGGCAAATTCCTTTTGCAGCAGATTTCCTCTGGGGGCCTCAGATTCTCATCTTTCCAGAGCCACATGTCTGTGAGGACACTGCCTGTCAGATGCAGGGCCCTTGAATTAGTGGGAAGCGGGTCACCAAAAGGCATAGGAGATGCCTTTTACTGCAGCATCATTTTGCCAATAACATCTCAGTCCCCCTTTCTACTTGGGTCCTCAGCCAAAATGGGCCTTCTTTATAGCGGATGGATGTCTGGGTATCCCAATCCATTCCATTGTTGTCCCAAATGTAAATCAGGGAATCAATGTAAATTTTAAATAAAAAGCATGTTTGGTGTCGGTCCAAGCAGCCATTAAAAACAAGATCAGGATTTATAATGAGCCTCACTGGGGAAGTAAAATCCTTCAGGCAGCCAAAAGCAAACCTTCACCAATGGGCAAATGCAAACAAAACCAAATACCTATTTTCACAGTAGATGATATTGAGGTCCATGTTTACTCGGGTGACGAACATATGGCAGTCGATTCTGACTTCATTGATCGTAGGGGGAGGCAAGGCATGAGCCACCACCACAAGACCCATGATTTGGCTGGGGACGGTTCTCCCGTGGGACAGCGACACTCTGAGGCGAAGCCGACCTGTTATGTGAATCACCTGGAAAAAAAGAAATAAGTACAGGACACTGGCCAAATGTACATTCCAGAAGTAAGGTCCTTTCTTCTGAAGAAAGAAAAATCTCACTGGGGAAACCAATGCTAGGAAGTATTTTCTATAGGACAGCAGCTGCCAGCGAGCCCTCGGTGTACTCTTGGTGAAGCACAAAGAATACGCACTATTAGACTTTTCCAGGCAGCATTATTATAGTGCTGTGGACCCTCCCACATTTATAGAAAATTCATCATCACTTCATATGACAGAGATGCTGAGCACTGAGCTAGCAGCAGAGGGAAATGCTTGAATTATTAGCCCTTGTTAGTAAAAGATGTCCTTCTGTCTCCAATTTTGGGGTGAGAGAGATTACATGCCCATCTGCTTTCTGGAATTCGTGCCTCAGAGGTTTCCTTTATTCAAAAAAGTCAATGACGTTTACAAAAGTCTGAATAACAGACTCAGGGCTATGACATAAATGGATTCTTTTGATGACAGACATTTCTCAGTGGGCAGTACCAGGTTGCCAAGGGTTCTGTGACTGACTGCAGCCCAGGGGGGCCTGTGATGCATTCCTTGAGCTCACACTCGGAGTCAGAAGATGCACACTATTTTTGTGGTATCTCAGATGCACCTGCCAAGGAACTGGGCTGAATTTTTTGGTATATGAGCCAAAGTATACACACCACCCAGAATCATCAGAGGAAAACCATAGGGTCAGCTTCTAGAGATGATTCATCAGACAAAGCCATAAATGGGTGAAAAACACAAAGGGTCTCTATGGCTGTGGTGAGAAGACAGAAATAGGGTGTCTCTGTCAGGGCTTGGAAATGCACACTTGTGCGTGGTGTGTGTGTGTGTGTGTGTGTGTGTGTGTGTGTGTGAACCCTTGCTGCATTCTGAGAACCCTGTTGTGTGGGGGATTATCTAAAACAAGGCCAAACAAGAGACTCCCGTGGTTCACTCTACAAGGAGCCCTGTTTAGTGGCTGGGTTCCACATCCGCTTTGCTCTCCAAATCCATCACAGAGCATCACAACGCCTATCAAGATTCCACATTTGCCAAAGTGGGAAGCAGGTCCCCCCTCTCCTCGCCATGCTTTGCTTTACCTCTCCAGAACAATACAATACCATCTGGAGTCTGGTCTCCTTCCCAGGGGCTGACCAACAATTCCTTTTCCATTTTATTCTTTGCTTCTCTTAAGTTATTCTGTTTTCCAAAAGCAATGCACATTCCTGTCAGTCAGGACGTGGGATCAAAGCTTTCGGGGCTGCCCTTCACAGTCCTGGCTGTTGTAAATAATACCTCTCCTCTGTCACCCTTCACAGGAGTGCCCAGAGCTGAGGAGAGGAGCAGGAGACACCAGCCAGGAGGATTATTTAGGTTATTTCAGCAGCGGCTTTTCGACCACCCACATTTGAAGTTGAGTAAATTCATACTTAATGCACCTTGGCTTTAAGCTTTGGTCAGATGAGCCATTCTATGAATATTTGAAACTGTTCCTGGAGGCAAGGGTGCTAAAACACCATCAGACACACAATTTTTTTTTTTTTCAAGACCTCATTAACTAATCAAGAAAGAGCTAAAAGAAACAGGATTAACTTCCCGGGAGGGTGCAGCAGCCCCGTGCTCCGCCCAGCGAGGCTTACATAGTTGCTCATTTATCATGATCTGTCTTGTTTTATCAGGAAAACTCAGCTTCTTAGAAACAGAGATCTACAAATGCTCAGAAAAACACACCCAGAAATGATATGCCAATAATCCCTGCTTGATACTGTATTGTAAAGCAATTTCAGGGCATCTGGGAAGGCAGATGAGGAGTGTGCCTGGGCTGCATTGGCCTTTGCTCTGAGCTCCTGGAGAAGAGACAAGGCACACTATCAATGTTATGATTCTGTTGCCCAAGGCAAGTCATTCAGTCTCTCTGTGCCTCATTTTCCCCCTGTGAAATGGGACTAACTGACTATTTCACAATGAAATTCTCAAAATAAAAGAAGGCTCTCTAAAATGGTAAAGGATTCTCTGACTACCTTTATCTTTAACATCGAGCAGTAAGGACCAAATATCTATGTAGTGTTGGCCAAATGTCTTACTTTTTGATAGATCATAACATTTTATATCTTAATGAAAATGTGAATTTTTCCATTCTTTAGGTGAAAGTCTGGGAAACCCATTGCCTGTACTTAGCTTAGGAATGGCAAGCTGCCCATAGCCTGGGTTTCTGGGTCTTGTACAAATGCCATTTGAGCACTCTTTTGCCTGATGTTTTCTCTTTTTAATGGCTATACTCTTACTGAATGAAGCAATAGAGTCATATGCCAGATACTGGTTTGCAGCTGCCCTAGTAAAGGCTACTGTGAATCTTCAGGGCCATTTTTACCTAGAGCCTGAAGCTCAGATTATTGAAAAGTTTCTGGGATACTGTGCAAACTATGAGGGAGAGAGAGGAGAGAGAGAGAAAGAGAGAGAGAGAGAGAGAGAGAGAGAGAGAGAGAGAGAGAGAGAGAGAGAGCACAAGCACAGGACTGAAAGGATTCGTTTGGATCCCATGATTAAATTTTAGGGTTAAACTAAACCTACTACATAATGTTTTCACCTCCATGTGACAGGTTATGTTCAGATTCACAATGTGTGAGAATTGTAGATTCTGTAGAGAGCTATTTTTTTTTTTTTTTTTAATTTCATTGTTGCTTTCAGGCTTGAGAGGTAAAAGTATAAGAATTGTCAAGAAAGCCTGGGCTCAAATCTTAACTGATATTAAATGGTATCAAGAAAACTGAAACAACTACTTTATTTCTCAATCACTAAATCAAATTTCTAACAGCTTGCCATAAAGAGAGCAAATGCATGCATCCCTCCATATCTGAGGCATCGGCTCTCAGTCTCCCTAAAATACTGAATTCTGTATATAATTCAGAATCCTCTCCCTTCTGAAGTAGGGTCCAAGCTGATCCTAAATTCACTATCCTCCTGCCTCAGTCTCCTGAGTTATAGGCCAGCATCAGTGCTTGGTCCTTTTCCAAGTTTGTTATACAGTGTAGTGTCCAGATCCTGTGCATATCCTCTGCAGATGCTAAGTTAGGCCTAGGTTAGTTTTACTACCCAATATAAAATGACAAGGAAAAACATCTGTTCACATTTAGTGCAGATGTGATGACTTTTCTCTACATATTTTCTCTTTGGCATTGGTTGAATCCTTCAGTGTGGTATGGTACCTTGGCAAAGATTTTTTTGTGTGTGTGAGGTTTAAGAAATGTATGTATGTTCTTGCTGGGTGTCAGAGAACAAACCACAGGGATTTCAATATGTCCTCATCTTCAGAGAGTTTGGACTGCGGCAAGGCAAAACATATGTAATTCCTCTAGTAGGTTCATAAGAGGTAGATGGATGTGAGGGTGTATGTATGTAGGCACGCCTTCATATGTGTGTATGTTATGTTTGGAGACCAGGCATTACTTCACTATACCTGACACTCAGGATTCAGTAAGGATAGCTGGCCAATGAACTCTAGGGATCCTCCTGTCTCTACCTGCCTACAGCTAGGGTTATATACAGATGCTATAGTGCTTGGGATCCAAGCTCAGATACTCACGCCTCTGCAGCAGGCTTTTACCAGCTGAGCTGTCTATGTGCCATGATTTTTGAGCCTGTGTCACAGCGCGGTGATAACAATGGCACTTGGGAATGCATGAACATCTGCCCAATGTGAGGACACATGCAATTTCCCTGAGATCAGTCCGTGCTTAACATCCTGGGGAGATGAAGAAGGTGCCCGAGAGATGGCGGGCAGTAAGAGATGGGTTTCTAAGTTGCGGTGATAATTGAAGGTATTGTTCTGGAAGGTTCTTCCCCCTTGGAGATGATAGTTAAAAACTAAGAAACCCAATGAAATTATCAATGAAGAAAACACAGAAAAGACGAAAATGCCATTTTTAAAAATTTCTTTTTGGTTCCTTTGAGTACCTGAAGTCTAAGGCAATGTACATTTTATTTCTTTCTTTTTTTTTTTTTTTCTAAGTAGACACTCCTTTCTCTATATCAGCTGGAGCTATCCTCTCTTCCTCTGCAGTCACAGTTAACTGTGATCAGGAGATGCAGCACGATGAGAAACTTTGAGAGAGAGCAAGAGAATGGACGGAGTAGGGGTGAGGCGGGGGAAGGGAGTGGGAGGGAGACCGTTCTTATCGCTTTTCTGATAATACATGGCTATTCTTCTGTAAATGTTATGCTGGCATATCCATTCAACTTTCTCATAAGAAGAACACAGCACACGATGGGTTGGTACTATTGAGGTTTCAGGCATCCACCGGAGAGTTTGTGTTGGTTTTAGTTAGGGATCAGGCTGAACCCAGACCCTGTCCAATGCTGCGCACACTCCACCAAGCTGCACACTTAGCCACTGAGAGTCTTGGACTGTATCTCTTGTGGATAAGACGATACTGCACTTCTGTTAAACAAAGCAAACAAATGAACCAAAGAGGATGGGCTCAGCAGGCGAGAGTACTGGTTGTTTTTTCAGAAGACCTAGAACTCGCAGAAGCTAGATGGTGGCTTACAACCATCTCTAACTCCCTTTCCAAGGGAACGAACCAGCACCCTCTTCTGGCCACTGTGGGTTCTGCATGCACACCATGCACAGATGCACATGCAGGTAGACACCCACACACATTCTTTTCCATTGACGGTAACATCCTAAGTAAAGGCTGGTCATAGTATCTCCAGTTCTGAATGCATTATTTCAAGGAACGGCTCTAGCCTCCTTGTAAAGTTATGGACATGAATGGAAATGATTATGAATACAGGTATACCAGCTCCAATTCTAATATTATGTCAAATATTAGAAAAATAACATGGTTTCTATAAAATGAAAGAGATATTATAGGGTAAAAATATCAAAATTGGAAGCAGGCCTTTCATTTCAGTAACCATGGCAAGCCATCCTTCTTGGCTAGGATGGAATTTCAGACCAGAAATGATGGAAAAGAAGTAGATGTGGATGGTTTCTAGAGAATTCTATAACCAAACACCTAATATAGTGTACTTGGCTTGCTAACCCACCAGTATACCCCCACTACTGTCCCCACGAATGCCTTGTGGCATTCAGAGGACAGCTGTGAATTGATAAATGTAGTTTATTTTAATGTATCATAAAATCCACACCTCCTCTCCTGTTCTCATGAACAGATACACAGAATCAGTCCCCACGTTTCCTCAACTCCTTATGCAGCACTGCCTGAAGGCTGGGGATTTCCTGGTTGAAATCTACCCTCATAACAAACCCCGGCAAATCTGCACTACTTTCTTGTCCCAGGTGAACAAAATCAGGGTCTCTCACTTGTAGTTTTCTCTGACGAGTGGTGTGTGAGCTGTTGTGTGTCTGTAGAACATAGGAGAATGTGTAAGCGGTAACAAGCCACACTGCCTAGAAACATTGCTGCTTCTTTGCCTGCCATCTGCTCCATTCACTTGCCTGTTAGTGATACACACTTAGACGTGTTTTTCAGCATTTCTCATAAACATTACAAGACCTTGAGAGAACCTTACCTGCTGATACTCAAGGGAAGACCATCCACAGTGGGGTCTACAATGGGAAGCTAGGTTCCTTGCATTTAGAAATAAATCTTGGCTCTAGTCTTAGGAAACATTGACATTAACAAATGGAAATGCTGACATAATTTGCCACATAGTATAGATGGAGGATGTGTGGGGACAGACAGGGATACAGGAACAAATACCACAGATCTCCGAGTTCAGAGCATCATCAGAGATTTTTTACTTGTCCTTTAAGGATGCCCAAATTTATCATAAAAATCAAACTTCCTTCTGGCACTCCTCTCTCTTTCCTTTTCTTTCTCCCCCTCCCCTTGTAGAAGTCTACTTTGGAATATGGATTAAAAGGGAACATCAGCTGGTTATTTAAATGTTGGAAGTTTTGGTGGCCCAAAACTTGGGAAAGATAAGGGCTTAGCTGGGCCTTTGGAACAAAAATAACTAGTCTATAGAACAACCACTTAATTTACATCGGGATAATAATATTGACCTTGTAGATGTTATTTCATGCAAATTCTTCTAGAATGTTCTTTTGAGTATTTAGACTATATTCATAGAGTGGAGACTACTTGAACAGATTTTCTGTATCTCCGGCTTCTACTACGAATATCTTTGCACAAGGCTTGAAAACCAGCCAACCAACCACCTTGCCTCTGTGTCCTAGATGAAACCTGGTCTCTTTGTAGAAGCAAACAGCTTGGAGAAGAGAGCTAAGAACCTTCAGCATCTTTGGGAGCCAGGAGATGACGTGATATTTTCCTTTTCTTTGTAGGATCTCAGATTTTTGTTGGAGAAGCTGACTTTAGAAGTAAAGGCAGGTCTCTTCCAGGGCCGTGGGGCAGGGGGTGTCAGAGGAGAGGCGGTCCTGGAATGCCATCAGGAGGGCATGGAAGGAGTCTGTGAACATAGGGAGACTGTCCTAAAGAATTATCTCAATAACCCAGGTGCTGATGGTGGCCTCAGCATTAGTAGGAAGAGAAGGGCAAATCTGGGTTCTAAAGATAGGTTTGAGCAGTTTTAAGAAAGAACAGTTCCGGAGAACAGAAGTCTTTGGGTAAAAGGGCTATAACTATATGGTGAGTTAGTTTTCAGAGACTCTACAACATCTCTTCAGATTTGGATGTAGACAAGGAGGAAGTGTGACATCACAGGAACATAGGATGCTTTATTTGAGTCCTGGGAGCCAGTGAGGGGGAGCAGGAAGCAGACACAGCTGGAAGGCTATGCAGGCCATCTGAGACTGTGGACAGCAGCGGGAAGGGAAGGCAGTGAGTCGCTTTTCACTGACATTCTCAGGTCCAGAAGGATAACGGACTCAGGCAGAGATGTGGGCATTGGTACTCTCACAGATGGAGTTCCTTACATAGCTCGGCACACAAAATGATTAGAAGGGCCAGGTGCAAAGGGAAAGCACATTGAGCCCTTCAATTAGAAACCATAAAATATCTGATGTTGATATCAGGGATTTTGTTTAAACAAACGAGCAAAAACAACTTCTAGAATTGTTAGTTCTTAAAATTGCCTGTGCACAAGGAAAGAAAGCGTGGGTTCCCAGGCTCCAGCTCTACAACCTTAGTGTCTCATTCTCGGGGAGACCTGGGCATTGGCCCTCCCTGCTGCTAGAGATAGCAGGGGTTGCAGGCAGGCCTTCTACTGACTCACCAGCAGCTTCTTTCCCCAGAGAGCTAGATGAGTCTATGGATCCTTATAAAGGCCACCCAGGGGCACATCATAGCCTGCCTTCCAAAAGAGGAAAGCATGTATTTACAATGGACTCAGCTGGAAAAACTGAGAAACAGCCAGACCCGGTGTCGTTCGGTTCTCAAACAATGGAGGATTGGCACCTGATAAACAGGAGGCCTGAGCTGGTGTGGGCTAGGGCCAGGCTTCCGGTGGGTGCCTGGTCTTTTCTTTGTGAAAGGGTCTGCCTTCTCAGTGGCTGCACCACAGTGGGCTGCTCTGTTGTGCTGGGAGCCTCTGGGGGAGGCTGAGCTCTGCCAATCCCCTCCCCCTCACCAGCCTGCCCCTGGCTCAGCTCCTGATTAATTCAGGGGATCCAGGGCGGTTAACCCTTAATTTGATGGCTCCAGTGGGGAGCTGAGATTGCTGGTAATTCATCACCCTGGTTTTATTATTTTTTTTTTTAAATAGAAATGTTTTCTAAGGCAACAAGTAAAAATTCATTTTTTAAAATCCACATTTAATATACATTAGACAGCACATTCTCTCCTTACATGACTGTATCCTCCTAACATAACAGTTATTGCTCATCTATCTCTTTTAACAAAGTTCAAATACATAACATGAAAAATAGGACTACAATTACAGGCAAAGTTCTCAAAAATGGGCCCAGACCTCATATCTGCTTCTTGTTCCCCCTGGAGAAAATAGTCTTTCTTCTACCAAAGATAAGATTTTTTATTGGGATAGTTTAACTAAGCTGCTGAGATCTCCTTAACGAGATTATGTAAATGTATGCCAAGGATATAAACCACATTTTCTCTGAGAGTAGAACACTTCAAATATCATTTAATAAAACAGGACCGTGGAAGAAACACCTCTATAAATTGTTACGTGGCGAACTGAGAAGGCTGAGCGGTACACATCTGATCAAATTCCACCTGATTCAGTTACTTTATTAGAGTCTCCTGGAGAAGGACAGAGGGCCGTTGTGCCTCAGGAGAGGGCAACTTTTTCATTCCCTGTCACTTGATGTGGAGGATGGGCATCACCCTTCCTGGCCCCCCAAAACCCCTTGTGGCTTAGTGCCACTGCATTGACAGGGCAGAGAGGCAGTTCTCACCTAACAGGCTGCTACTGTATCTTCCAACATGTCAGGAAACAAAGAGGATAGATAGGGAGCAAGTCTCATGCCAGGCAAAGAATAAACACAAGCTCCCACTTCCCCCTATTCCACTTTCCAGAATGAAATGCCGTGAGATACTGTCTTTGGAATCCGTAAGCTCTTATCTTATTAGGAACAATCTAATAGTCTATGTTTGGCTAGAAAACAGCACAAAGGTGTGTTTCCAGCCTTTGCTTAACACCCTGGTACATTTTATATCAATTTCCTGAGTTTGACAGCCAGTCAGGTTCCAAGTCTCCTTTTTTTGCTCTCAAGTTTGCTAGCAGAATTTTATAGGATGCTCTAAACGATACCAAATCCAACAAATGTTTAAAGCCAGCTGTGAGCCATGAACCAAGAGCCCCCCTGCGAGAAGATGGCAGTCCCAGTTAAGAGGAAACAGGAAGGTGTCCCTACAAAAGGGAGCACGCTGCTTCACCCCTCCCTCACCCTAAAGAACCCCAGGATAACAATCATTATGTTTTGACCAGAAAGGAAAACTTGGAGAAATGACTTGGATAGAGCCAACACTTCTCCAGTTACAGTCAGCCACACACACGGGACTGTCACACTGGCCATCAGTGAAGGCAGTCTTCTGAGGTGGAGTAGTGTTTAATTCTTCTCTTAAAGAAAAACAAACAATATTATTAGATTGATAAAAGTGCTCGATAATTAAAATTCTTTAAAGCAAATGGGTAGGTCATATGCATTTTAGAAAATAACTTTAAAATCCAGTATTCTATGAATTTAGACACAATACTTCTTAGAGATCAAAGTTAAAAGTGATCGATCATTTGTCCAGCACTTTCCCTACCATTCAAAGATATTGTCAGAGGACATTTTTCCTCTCTTCTTTTCCTAAACATGTACATGCATGTGTGTGTATGAGCATATGTGAACGCACACACGCACACACACACACACACACACACACACACACACACACACACACACGTCTGCCAACCTCTGTGTCTGTGTACATATATAAAGGAATTGATCAAACTTAGGACTTTTAACTTTGCAAAGACCCATGCACTGACACGGGTCATTATCCATTCAGCAGATGCAATTCCAACACTCGCAGGCCTTCTGTGTGAACCACCAGCTCATTTGCTGCATTTGGTTTATTCAGCCATGATTAGAGATAGTCATTTACAGTCACACATTTGGAAACTCCTTAACAAGCTCCTAGCAGTTTCTCTTCTGAAGCTGTTTAAATAGATGCGGCTGTGGTGTCAGCAGCGGCAAGCTTTCCTTGGTCCCGCTGATTCCCGTTGCTATTTCTATGTCTTTATCAGGATTTCCATTTTATAGAGAGGCTTAAAACAAGGCCCAGGGCCCAGAGATGCACAGCTCAGAGCCAAAGGAGTTATCATTTGGGGAAGATGGGTTCTAAAAATTAAAATTGAAGCCATCCCCTACAACCTGAAAGCTCCCTAAAATAAAAGAGTACCCTCTCTGCTTTCATTTTCAAGAGTACTTAGTGAAGTAATTGGCACCAAGATTGTTCTAGTGCATACTGCTGCAAGTGTGCTCCTGGCAACAACATCACACACACTGGCAAAACCTTAACATGCTCAAGATGCCAGAAACAAACCAATACCGGGAACTCAAGTGTGGGGACAAACGGAGAAAACGGAAAGTGTCTCAATTTAATCTAAACCTACATAGACAGAGAGCAGCTCTTACTGTGCACAGGTTAGCATCCAGTGCAATCATCCTCTGAGCGAACATAGAGTATACAAAGGTATTAGAATTACCAATGGGGTGGGGGTTCTCAGGGGTCCTTCTGATGTGTAACACCTCAACTATAGTGCCTAAGAAAGCAGACGACATTGCAGAAGGAGATCAGGGTGGGGCTTATTTAAGAGAGAAGGGTTTGAACTTTGAGAATTGGATCTGTGGAACAGAACTTCTTTAGGGCACCATCAGGGGAAGGGCTTCCCCCTTCTTGTGGCCTGGCTTTGTGTGCTCTTTAAAAAGTCAGTGTGATTCTGTGTAACCCAAGGGAAAGGGGGAATCATGTTAGATATCTCTCCTGTCTAGGATGAAGAGGGGAAAATTTATAGACTTGTGCGATGTGGGGAGAGGGTTCGAATTTCCCTACTGAATCATATATAAAATGAAAACTTGTTAAAAAAATCCTTCCTCAAGTCATGATGTACTTTGCTATTTTATGGTAAAGATTCAAGGATTTGGAGATTTTCTACATCTTCCTCCATCCACTTTTCAAATTTATCCCTGATTGTGACCAGCACGTTCTTTCCCTCGGAAAATGAAAATATGACTTCCTTTTCACAGGCTTGCTAAGCGAGATTTCTCTGGCAACCCCCTGGAGTTCAAACGCGCTGTCCTTTTTTTTTCTTGGGGAACGTTTGAAGTCCCCTTTAAAAATAATGCCTGGAGGATATTTTTCCCTAATACCATTTAGAGAAACTTGAAAGCATATGGCCCTTGAAGCGCAGAGGGTTCTAATGAAGCAATCAGCAACAGAGCTCATATGCAGACTTCCCAGGAACGTTCACATCCAGCCCAGATCAGCCTTCTAAGGGAAGAACAGTTCTGCAGAAACCCACATCAGAGCATAGTGAACCAGGATACAAAGTGGTGACATTCAGCCTTGGAAGGATGGAGATGCTCGAAAGATTGTGTCAGATCACAGTGTCAGTGGCCAGACAAACCAATCTTGTAAACTTGTAAGACACAGCAGAGCAAATATTCCTGTGTACGGTAGTCCCTATCCATGGTATGGGAAGGGAAAATAAAATTTCTTTGTATGACTCTATTTGATGTAGTCTCTAGAAGGCCTCCTGTTACCTCAGGTGATTCTCCACACAGCCAGGATAGACTAAATAAAACAAAAACATGGAATATTAATGCACTTCCCCCAGATCTTGGCGAAACATGCTGCTTTCCTGCAGCTTTTCAATGGTTCTTCCAAATCTATTATAGTTACAATCAGTTTTTTGGGTATAGTCTCATTAGTGTCAAAGTAGCACATCTTTTGCCATTTCCCTAGACTTTTTAGAAAACAATAGCAATGATTCTTTTGATTATTGAAGCTCCTGATGACTGAGAAGGAAGTGGTTTCAGCACCTATGTCCTTATTTCTGCTTTAGCCTAGGAAGGCATGGCCCCCAAAGGAGAGGCTCTAAGAGGCAGTGAACCTTACTCTTCTGCAGCGCCTTCTTTTCTATTAACAATTTTGTAGGGAGATATGAGGTCAGTGGGTGATTGGCAGGTGTGTGAATTACTTAGATTCACCGAGAGATGCCTTACTCTTTACTGGACTCTATGTGGTCAGATAACGCGTTGCCAGTGTCCCGATGTTATATACTCTATTCAAGCCACATACTTTCATTCATTCCTTTGAAACTATCACAGAGATTAATCTCCTGCCTGACACTGCCCTAGGCTCTTGTGATATGGTGGCACAAAGGGCTGATGATGGGGAGTGATGAGATCAGCTGAATGGACCAGGCTGGTTTACATGACTCTTCTGTGGATCTGTTAAACCATGAAGGACAGGCAGAATACTCCTGCAGAGGTTCAGGCAAGGGAGAAGATGGTAGCTCCAGAGGAGATGATGTTTCCTTACTGGAGTTTGGATATACTCTGAAGGCAGGGCAGTGCTGAGTAACAGGCCTATGCTTTTGTTCAGAGCCTCAGGATGGAGGCTAATGCCACTTGTTGAGGTGGTCAGGACTGGTGGAGGAAAAACCATGTTGGGGATAGTTTTTATTTGGATTAGATTACATCTGAGAAACTGTCAACATCCAAGTGAAGATGATTCAATTGGGCATAACCATTTAAATATATTTCTTGGTTGTCAAGATTTTCCTTCAAGCTTTGTTAAAAAAAACTTCTAGAATGCTAAAATGGAGGCATTCTAGAAATTTTATACATAACCATTTGATAAATGTTCCTGTGAAAAATAGGTAATTAATGCTCCATATACTACAAGGCCTGATTGTTTTTCAATTTATGGCTAAAATCTATGGAGGTAGTTTTTGATAATACATGCTTATAAGTTAGACTGAAGAGAAGCTCAACAGGTCAGGCAAACCTAACAATGGACCCCAGTAAGGAGGTCTGTGCATCCCTAGGACCTTTTACCAGTCAGAAAGAAACCTATTTCCTAAGACATTCACCTTCCCCTGTGTGAGACATGATTTCAATACCTAGAAACTGAAGAGTCAGTCTATGTATCCCAGGTTCTCATCAACCTGGTATGCATGCAGATACAAGAGAGTGGCTGACATTGTGTTTAAGAAGGTTTGATTTGGGTGCTCTAAGAAGGCCAACAGTTTTCTGAGGTTCTGCCATTTCTCATTTATGCCCAGGTTCTGGATTTCATCCGATGAAGACAACAGACAGAGCTTCTTGGCAGAGTGTGCAGGCTAAGATTTAGGGACTGTTGGTCTACCTGGCAAAGGCGCCTCTTTGGGAATCCATGTGCAGAGTCCACCTTCCCAAGGCAGTGACCTTCTTCCAGGACACCGGGGTCCTGCCACTTGTGTTTAGTTTCCATAATGCTTCTATAGCATCGAGGAGGGATTAGGTGATAATTTATTTACAAGAAAGTATAATAAAGCCTCAGCAGTTTGAATGCGGTATGAAAAGTGAACTGTACTGAGGCAGGCAATCTCAAGTTAGAAGTGAGCTTATGACAATCTTATGCTTTATCTACCTTTGGAAGCAATTTTGTCATTTTTAATTGACCGATTTTCCCTTGTTTGCTTAACATTTATTAATTGATTGTTATGCTCATGCAATTAATTCAAAAGCTGGCAAGTTTAATGCAGAGAAATTAATTTTCTTTTACCAACATGCCACTTAAAATACATTTTTGGAAGCCAGGGTTACCAGGAAATTACCTTCAAATTAATCAACAAGGAAATTAGATGGTAGTGTCCCTTGACATCTGTCAATCCAAAATATGTCAGTTTCTTCCTTTTGTTTGCATGAGCTTTTCTGCTGAGTAAGGAATAAGAGAAATTTTGAAGTGCAACCATCCTGCATCTTAATAGGCAGGCGAAAGAGGTAGTCATTTAAAAAACATGATTAAACAATTCTTAACTTTTCACTAAGAGAAACTAAGGGGGTCAATTTTACAAAAGAGAACCTAAAAATTAAGCCCATTGTCATTTCTAAAATAGCTCTTCTGCCACTTTTATTCATTTGACCCCTTGCTAGGGAAGGACACTCAGCTGGGCCCTATAGCCTAACATTGAGTGAGACCCCTGGCACAGCAGGCATAGGATGCGGAAGGCAGGAACTGCACCAGGAGCAGTGCATTGGTTTCCATGGAGGAGGCAGCATGAACATGGAGGTGGTATGGGTAACTAGGACTCACAGGCATCTAGGATGGAGACACACAGAGACAACAAAATGCAGTTTGTGTTCAGTACTTAGGAACGCAGAGACAAGAGTGGCACAGTTGGGCAGTGCTGGCTAGGACACAGGGTCACAATGCTACACAGACACACTGTGACTTTAGAGACAAAAAGGAAACCACCGGGAAATTCTGAAGCAAGGGTTAGTTATATGATTTGACCCCAGATTTAGAAAAAAAAAATCCCAAAAGTTTGCATGAATTTCATCAACTAGTATTTTCCTGTATCAGGTATTGAAGTCATTGTAATTACTGTGGAACCCATAGTCCATCTATCTCCTTCAAGAACAATGAGGGATAGAATGGAAAGGTGAGTAAAAGAAATGGCCAAGAAAGAGCTGGGTCTGCTGAGGATAAAGAGTGAATATGGTATAACTAGTGTTCAACTATGCAGACTCGAACTGTGGATCACTTAGTTATTTCTGTCATTTCAATAAAGTAGTCTGACTAAAGCTACTAACAATTCTAGGTTCCAGTGATCAGTGAGGGGAAGCCAAGGCAGCAAACTGAAGCAGCTAGTTCATCCATGGTCAAGAACATTAATAAATTAATTAATGTTAATTATTCTCTAAACTTACACAGTCTAAAACTCAAACTCAGAGAATGGTGCTGCTCACATTCAAGGTGGGTCTTCCCTTCAGTAACCCAATTAAGAAGAAATTCCATATAGGCATGTCTACAGAACAATCTGGTCTTGGCAATACCTCATTAGACTCCTTTCTCAGATGACCATCTTATGTGAAGCTGACAGTTAAAACTAACTTTCACACCTCTTCTTCTTCTTCTTAACTTGACGCACAAATACATCATGTTAAACCCAAACCTCCTGCCTCTTGTCCCCAAAGTCTCAAGTTTATCCCATAATGAAAAATACAGTTTAATTAAGTCCACTCAGTCTAAAAAATTCCAGCATTTTGAATGGTAGTGATACATGCCTTAAATCCCAATACTTGAGAGGCAGAGGCAGGTGAATCTCTGTGAGTGTGAGGCCAGCCTGCAGAGTCAGTTCCAGAATAGCCAGGGCTGTTACCGAGAGAAGCCCTGTCTAGGAAAAAAAAAAAATCCAACATTTTAAAAGTCAAAAATCTGTTAACTCTAAGCTTTCAGACAATTACAAAAGTTCCGACACATTGACACAGAGTAAACATTCTTATTTCAAAAAAAAAAAGAAGAAGAAGCATGGAATTACCAAATCATGCAGCTCCATGCGGACTCATAATAATATCATCTGGGTTCCAAAGGGCTGATGTATTCACGTCCCTCCAGCTCTGCTACCTGTGGCACGCATTTCTTTCAAAGACTTAGGTTCTAATCTACCATACTCGCAGTTTTGGCAGGTGTCCCATGGTCCTGGCATCTCTAACATCCTGGGGTCTCCAAAGCAACTGAGGCTTCACCTTCACAGCACCATACAATGGCCTGGTCAAAGTCTCCTCTGCAGGGACTCTGACCCTGATACACGGAGCCTGACCTCAACTGCTCTCCATGGCACCATCCATTTTTTTCATCTTTTATGCCTTCAAATTCAATACCATGTGGATGGTGCGTACATTGCCAAGTTTCGCTGCCAGCTTGAGTTGCAGCAGACCCATTGGGATGGTGGACCTTAGCTGTGTCTGCTTTTGTGTGCTGACCCTGGAGAAACATTTTCCTATAGAGTTGCTTTTGAGGAGCCCAGAACCTCTTCAGCTTAGCATCCCCACAAGATGCAGCCTGTAAGGAGTGAGAGCATCTCTTTAGGACATCCTTACATTAGTCCCAGTGCAGCACAGGAGATTTCACTTCCGTTGCATTGGTCTCTTTACCACTCCCTGCTTCCTTATTCACAGCCTGACACTTTTCCTATTCTGAAATTTCCTCTGACAAACCAGTCTATCACCTCTCAGCTCAGCTTTACTTAAGTTTTCAGGACATGGGCAGAATGAAGCCAGACCCATGGCTAAAATAGCACACAAATGGCTCTTATTCCTGTGTCTGATAGAGTCCTCATTCGACTCTGAAACCTCAGGAACGTGACTTCTGCTTCCTGCATTTCTCTCAGTATCCTTATCTATACAGGTAAGATTAAGTTCCGTTTCCAGCAACAAATAACCTTTCTAGCCTAACATGCCAAACCCTCCCCTCTACCTTCTTCCAACAGAATAGTTCCACAAAGCTTAAGAAGCCATGTAGTTATCACTCTGAGGTTCTCACAGTACCAGCTCTTCCTCAGCACTGGCTCTCCCCTAACTGCTTTTCTATTGTCCCGATAAAGTAACCTTGACAACAGCAACTTGGGGAGAAAGCTCACTTTAGCAACAGTTCTAAGCTCTAGTTCATTACCATGGGAAAGTCACATTGGCACGGGCCAGGGACATCTGATGTGTCCCACAGCAATCAGCAGCAGAAAGACGTGAATGGATGGATGCTTGCTTGGTTCTCAGCCTGACTTATCTCTTCTTAGATAGTCTGGGGTCCCGAACCAGGATTTAGTGATGACATCTACTTTCAGGCTGAGCTTCCTAGCAGCAAATTGGAGCAATGAAGACAATTAGCATGTACACAAGCTAACTCATCCAGATGGTCTCTGACTGAGACCTCCCCCCAAGCTTATTCTAGGTTGGGCCAAGTTGACTAAACAGGATTATTACAAGGTTGAAAGAAAATGGGTGGACATTTCAGGATATCAAAACACAATTAAATAAAGAGATAAAAACAGTAAATTCTAAACTGAAATGAAAAATTCAGTAATTTAATAAAAAGCCAAGTGGAAAGCCTCACCAATGATAGGTGCATGTAAGAAGACAGACGACCAGGGCTGGAAGACCAAGTGAAGGAATTGGGTTGTTCAGTTAAAGAATGTGGTAAAAAGTTAAAAAAAATCTATGTGAATAGAATAGACAGGAGCTTTGAGAAACAACATAAAGGCCAAATCTAGAAATTATGGGCACAGAAAGATAAGAATTCCAAGTCAAAGGCTTTTAAAAGAAACAATTTGTCATTTTCAGTAACCTCATGTTAACAATGACTATTGAAATCTCAAATATGGACCTAGTGATGTGGGTCTCAAGTCCCTGTTTTCTTTCTGGTGCTGGGGCTGAACCCAAGGCTCTGTATAGACTGCGTATACAGTCTACACCGAGTTACCCTCATCTCCAGATCCCTATTCTCACCATGATAATCTTGTACTTTGTTACTATAGTTATCTTTCTAAAGTATGTTTTTTTCTTACTATGCAAAACAGTAGTCAAAATGGTCCCCTTCCCTTGCACACTGGGAGCAACCATATGACCTTTCTGAGCCTCAGCTTCCCATATGCCCTCTTTTCATCCCTATCCTTTAGAATTGCTGAAAGAACCAAAAGAGGCAATGACATTTAATGCCCTTCTCAACAGCACAGCACCATGGTATAAAGTGTTATCGGCAATCTCACTGTGAGAAACATCTCAGCCTATCATGGGCATCCTTGTGATAACAGAGCCTCCAACTTCACAGCCTGTTCATCTTCCACGCTTTTCTCCTGCATCTGCCTGTGTTCACCTTCTCCATCCCCCTGTTTACAGGGGTGCCTCTTTATTCCTGCCCATTGGCAGAAATAACAGGCATCCATTAAGTTCTATCAATCCCCCGTCCCCTGGTCACTCAAGCTCAGAGCTAACTTCTCACTGAGTCAATGCCAGCTTCCCTCCCTCCCCCCCGGGACTGCTTTCTCCTTGGACCCGACTGTTAGCCTCCATGAGGGCACGGATCTCATCTGATTTCTCTGCCTACCTCACCAGCTCAGGACTACAGGTGGGGAGCTGATGCCTGAGACACTCTGAGTCTTTTGCAGGGCATTCACACATTCTTAATTTCATTTCTTTCCATCCTCACTCAAGCCTCTGAGACAGGGAGAACAACTATTAGTACTTCCATTCCAGAAAGAGATGGAGTGTTGGGTTGTGACTACGTGGTTGAAATATAGGTCAGACACTCTCCAGCTTAACGCTCCTAATTTATTGTCTACGTGAGTCTCCTGTCATGCTCCGTCTACCCGGGCAGTCCAAAACTGTTCAGCCTTTTCTTGCATTTTCACATCTTTCAAGATGAGTTTCTCTTTAAACATTTATATTAATAAGACTCTTCTTGGCAATGAGTTATTCTTTGAATACAATTGAGGACTTTAAGAAGCTAAGCTATCAGAACTACAGAGAATACCAGGCCATGGATCATAGAGAAGGTATACTTGGCTCACCTTGGGCATGGAAGAGAATTCTGTTACCACTTCTAGGCATTAAACACTCTGGTAAGCGATCACTCTTACAAGAACAAAGAGGATTAGATGTGGGCTTCAATCACGAATCTATAGAATATCAAATTCAGAGCTGGATAATATTAACAATAGCCAGGTACTCTCCATCAAGAACTGTTTAGTTTCCAAGCAAAGTAAGAAGCAATCGTAAGGAGCCTTAAGGAGCTCGTTGTGGCCACTAGGTCTGTGGCACAGTCTATTTACATCAACTTTAACTCACGGTCACTTCAACTAATCCTTCACCCGAGTACACACAGACTGTGCCATAGCACACAGCCACAGTGGAAACCTCTGTCCATGTTCACCCTTCTACTTTGTCAGCATGCTTTTTACCTTTGCTGTCTTTGCAAATGAAAAATCTGACAGCTTCTATTAATGAACTTGTTTTTCATTACACACACACACACACACACACACACACACACACACACGTAAAAGCCTGTGACCAGAAGCATATCATGAAGAAGAAATAGTTTTCTGTTGCTAAACATATGTTAATCCAATACTTTACAGATACACTAAAATTCTACTACTTTATAGTTAGAATCTATTAAAGACAATGTTGAATGGTCACTACTCCACAGTCACTTGGAGTTCACAGAACATTTTCACTCTAATGTTGTACATTAATATCATAGTAACTGTATGATGCTTAAGGCAACAGAGCAAGGCAAAATGAGTCCCTGAGGTCAAAGACATACCGAGGGAAACTGCCGTTCAAACCTAACTTGTTACTAACAAGACCAGGTCAGCCATAATGACAATGACAAAATTCCTTAATTATCCAACACCCACACAAAAGCTACACTATACGTGGCAATTATGTATTGTGATCATTAATTTCAGCTTCTAATTTATAGGAAGTTTGTTAATTTCTTCAGTGGCTCTACTGGGGTAAAGTAGTTAATATTCATACTACCATCAGTTATTGAGTTTAGGTTACAATGATATGTGTGAATCAACTTTGGTTCAAATATTTTGCTACTCAATTAATGGTCAATTTTTATGCAACTCACCAAGTGACCTTGTGGTCATCTTAATTGGTCATAAATATGCTTACTGAATTGCCTAGTTATTTCAGAAAGGCATATAACCATGCTTCTCTTTGTCCATAGGCGGATTTTATATCTTTGCCCTGACCCCCAGAAGACAACCCAAAGGGTTCTGGAAGTTCACTGGCATTTCAGTTCTCTTAATCATTCTAATTTTCTAAATGACATGTTCAAATTTCAACTTGGTCACTGGAAGCAACAGCCTGAACTGAGTTGGAGGTGGCCTGTGTGCCACGGCATTCTGTACATGCCCAAGGCTCAGTAGGAAATAAGTTCTCTATGAATGGATCTAAAATTAGAGTCTTTCAATTTCATTATTTTTCCTTTTAAAGTAAGATTTAAAGCAGGACCTTGTGGCTCTTTTTATCACCACAACACTTGCTCTCTACATCCATGGAGCAAGACTCAGAAGATCTAGGAGAGAGACTGATTTCTAATATGGTTGTTAGCAACCGGTGACTCATGGGTGAAGTCTTCTTCAGAGATAGAGAGAGTGCCTCTGGATGTGGCACTCTGCCTGTGTTGTCCAAGGTCTTCCCCACCACCAACTATGGCTTCCCCATTTGGCTGACTCATGTCTCCACTCTCTGCCCCTTAGCACTTACTTTTAAAGAACAGCAGAGAAATCCCTCCAGTAGGAGATGGATCTGATTTCATGAGGTACAAGTGCCATGGCTTTCTCTAGTCCAGATGTGTCTTTGAGGCAGTGTCCTCCCATTCCTCTCATTTCTGCACAGGTTCAGGAATCAGCTTCTCCTGGGTAGCTGATTTTCCTCATCACAAATGTCTGAATGGAGGACTGGTTCACCTCAACCTTCCGGGAATCTCCTCTGTCTGAGAGTCCATTCACCCCAGGTATGGGACACTGAGATCAAGTCTTTCTAAAAGTGCCCATCAGTTTTCCCTACATCTGAGACTCTGTCTATAAAGCAACAGGTTTATTTTGACTCTCAGTTCTAGGGTTCCGGGGCCAGGCTGGGAGTGTTTGGCTCTGTAGTTTGGGGACTACCATGGCACATTCTGGTGGGACTTCATCCTAAGAAGTGAAAGAGCAAGGAGGGACTCGATGTCACATAATACCCTTGAAAGCCAAGCCATCAATAACCTCAAAGCCACCCACTAGGCCCTAGCTTTGAAAAGTTCAGCTACCTCCCAGCAGCATTATCCTGAGAAGTTAGCCTTTAACACACGAGCTTTGGGGGCCCATTTAAGACCCAAACAACAGCACCCGGGAATGGAAACCTCTTTCCTGATTCATGGATATCTGTGACAATAGTACCTGGCAATGGAAACCTCTTTCCTGATTCACGGATATCTGTGACAATAGTACCTGGTGATGGAAATCTCTCTCCTGATTCACGGATATCTGTGACAATAGTACCTGGCAATGGAAACCTCTTTCCTGATTCGTGGATATCTGTGACAATAGTACCTGGCCATGGAAATCTCTTTCCTGATTGGTGGATATCTGTGACAATAGTACCTGGCCATGGAAAGCTCTTTCCTGATTCATGGATATCTGTGAAAATAGTACCTGGTGATGGAAATCTCTCTCCTGATTGGTGGATATCTGTGACAATAGTACCTGGTGATGGAAATCTCTTTCCTGATTGGTGGATATCTGTGACAATAGTACCTGGTGATGGAAATCTCTTTCCTGATTGGTGGATATCTGTGACAATAGTACCTGGCCATGGAAATCTCTCTCCTGATTCGTGGATATCTGTGTCAATAGTACCTGGTGATGGAAATCTCTTTCCTGATTCGTGGATATCTGTGACAATAGTACCTGGTGATGGAAATCTCTCTCCTGATTCGTGGATATCTGTGACAATAGTACCTGGCCATGGAAATCTCTCTCCTGATTGGTGGATATCTGTGACAATAGTACCTGGCGATGGAAATCTCTGTCCTGATTGGTGGATATCTGTGACAATAGTACCTGGCCATGGAAATCTCTTTCCTGATTGGTGGATATCTGTGATGCTGGGAGAGTGGAAGATGAGGGAGAACAGTTTTGGGAAGGAACAGGAAGTCATTTCTTTTCCCCAAGAAATATTCTCATTGTGTTTGTAGGTTGTAGTTGTTGCACCAGATCACGGAATCTATAGATGTTGCTGCACATATGCTTTCTTGCTTTGCAGGGTGTTGGCTGCATGATCTGAGAAAAGCAGCAGCTAACTAAATGATCCTTCTGATTTGTATTTTCTCAGCCACGAGAGTTCTGGCTACCCCTCCTTTTCCTGCCCCACCCTGCTTTTGGCTCTGGAAGGTTCATTACTTACAGTTACTGCAGAATCAATCTAGACTGGCCAAAATCAGTGATGGAATTTATAGCATAATAAATGCCCCGCCATACCAGTATAGCCACACATGAAAGGCTTGGGGGTGCTCTTTGAACAGTCTTTCTACATCATGGAGAATACTTAAGAAAAATCAATTTCACATATTTTGAGAAGTACAAGCCTGATAGCAATAGAACCGGTTTTCCCTGGGGCAGGTATTATTGCAGAAAAAAAAATATTATTGATAAAGAAAAAAAATCTTAGCATATTGTAATTTGGAAGGGCAATTTTATACACATCTTTCTTATTTGTATCAGTCTGGTTAAACTCCATTTTTCTAGCCTTTGTTATATTCCACTTTCTCTGTAGAGTTTTTTGTTTGTTTTTGTAAAAAGGTTCTAATACTTCTTAAAGAATACTAACACACACACACACACACACACACACACACACACACACACACACACACACACATGTGCCTAGCCCTACCCAAGTTAGTGCCTAAAAGCAGGCAGAATCAGAAGTAAACTCAAAAGATAATATAGACTGTAGGTTTAATGGTGTCCCTTTTAAAAACTCTGCAAGTGGGCTGACGAAATGGCTCTGTGGTTAGGAGCATCTGTTGCTCTTGTGGAGGACCTGGGTTCAGTTCCCAGATCCCACATGGTGGCCCACAACCACTGAAATCCAGTTCTAGGGGATTTGATGCTATTTTTTGGCTACAGGTACTGGGCATACATGTGAGGAACATATATACATGTAGGCAAAACACTATTACACACAAATAATTCTACAAACAGTAAGCAACCCTAAAAGTTGGACAGTTATACTGGTGTCTGGTCTTGTGTGCAAGCCCTGCCTTACCACAGTCGGATGCATGGCAGAACTTGAGCATGAAATGCTGAAAACAAAATTCAAAGACAGATGGTAGGCCGTCCTCCCCCAAACTCAATTTTGTATTATGCATGTGATTGCTAATAGGCAAGCACTAAAAACCATTTTGCCTGACAGAGAAGGACTGATAAATTGTAAACACGAAGTTACACTGTGGTCGTCGTGCCAGGGATCCAAAGCTCATCTGTGAGTCTGATCCCAGCAAAGTTGCCTTCTTACAACTGTATCAAGATTAATAAATGTGGATGTCTATAAAGTGAGGGAAAATAACCCAGAATGCTTGTTTGTTTGTTGTGTGTCAGTTCTGTGTTGTTTGAGTACATACTCAGAAACCACACCCCCCCAAAATCCATTTGTGTCCAGCTCATTTTTCCATCCTCTGAATATGGTAATAAGAAGGAGCAAGAACGGCCAGGGATGAAGTCCCAGGAGCTGACTTGTGTTGAAATTTCTAGTTGGTGGTGTCTTTTTCATGGCTTGGGATTGTGTCTATGAGGTTAGGCTAGCTTTGTGATAAGAGCAGAAGCATTTGTGAGCAATTGTAAACACTGATTAGTTGGAGAAGAAAAAGAATTTTGAAAGAGAAAAATAATGAAATCAGTGAGATTAAAGCAAGTCAGTTGATGTGTAAGATGAAGAAAAAGCCTAAGGAGATGCTGCAAGAATAAGGAAACAGATCTCGTTAAAGGAGCTTTTGGAAGATAATTTTTTTTCCATGCAATGCCTAGTGTGATAGTGCATGATGATACTCCAGCATTCAAGAAGTTGAGGCAGAAGGTTCAATACTACCCCCGATTACATTGTGAGACCCTATCTAGGAAAAAAAGGTGATTATATAGACAATTCCAGAAAAGAAAATTTTATTTTCTGGGGAGATGAGCAAAAGAGTAGAAATTTGTTCACATTGAAAATCTGATAACTATGTTATATTTGCTTTTTAAAGATCCAACAATATGGAATATTTATAAGCATAAAACAGTTGCTTCTCACTGGAAAGCAACTTAAAGGCCAATGAGTTATAACTGATATGACATGCACAGATTTTACAGGGACAAAGGGACTGGGTGCCAGGTGATGTAGTTGAAACCCTGGGGCTTTAGTACATGTAAAGGCATCTCCAGAGCCAGACCCCCAGTTTGTGTTGACTAAGAGCTCTGACTAAGGTCTATCTCTGACTTACTGTTCTGATTCATTTTGTAACCTAAGACTTCAGTGTGTAAGTTAATTTGCTTTTGCTTTGAGTCTAGGAAGACCATATTCTTCCTTTCAAAATGTCGATTTATATGAGCAATTTGAGGTTCAGAAAAATTCCTGTATGCATATTTTGGTAGGATGGCAAAGAAGGACCAATGATGTGAGAAATTTCTAAAAGGAATTTCCCAGTGACTTACTTAAATCTACATACTTAGTCTCTTGTCCCATAGGCAAAGAAAAACCTTCATTTTGTTAACATGAGCTATACCTAATTTCTATTCTTGTTACTCTGAACTCTGAATATGGAACTGCATGGAGGCAAGCCGCCTAGTCCTGCCCACATTTGCTGAGTTCTCTGACATGTCTTCCTTTCGTCTCGTCAGAGCACTACAAGCCTTTCCCCACAATGCATTTGAGTCTCTCGCTGCTTTGCCAAGACTGTCTGTCTGTGCGTCTGTGCCCTGCTTTCTCGTCCAACATCTCTTCTGGGTGACCTTGTCCATAAAGAGCTGGCTAGAATGACGCTCCCTTTGAGACCTATTCCATTACTCATGTCCGCCAATGCACCTCTGCAGTGGCACACAGCACAACTGTCTCATAATCCTTTCTTTGTGTGTCTGCCTCAGTGTACCCTCCGTTCTCTGGACCAGGGACTTGCTTTTATTCATCAGTTGCCTTCCTAACGTCAGCACAGTGTTAGGAAGAACACACTCAGTACTGACCACATGACTGAGCAAAATCAATTGCTAAATACTTTGCAAGTCAGGTGATACTGAAGGACGACAATGAGATCATTTTTGGTCACACTGGTTTCCTTTTTTTGCTTTCTTTGGTTCTTAGAAACCAGATAAGGCTTATTTTCAAAGTGTTTTCAGTATGTACATGTAAAGCTTGGGGGGGGGGTGCTACATTTCTGGAACTAGTTGGAACAATTAAAATTAGTGATTTTATACTATTCTGCAAAGAGCAGAAGTACATAAGCTCTGGGGTCAGCATATGCCTTGTTCAGCTTTTTTAAGGCATGGGGAGTAATAAAGCTTTCCATTTTATCTTCAGTGAAATGATGTTGCTGAAATATCGCCTCATTTTTTATGCCAGGGATGATGTCTTCTCACCTCCATGATGTCAAAAGGGAATTACTCTTATTAGAAGGACAGATTACTAATGATGCTGTATGAAAGAAAGAAGGAATAGCTGAAATCATTGTACCCCAAACAGCCAACCTAGCCCTTCTTGACTGAGCATCACTGCTTGAAACTTTGAGCAGAATCTCTGCAATGGCACAGCTGTGTGGAAATTATTCTAAGCAAGAAGTAAATCAAAAGCAGGTGCCCATGAATTTTCCTTAGCAGGGTCCCATGCTTTAAAAGTTTTTAAAACTGGATGGCATGATTAGGAGGATTAGGAGGTATTTATCGTACCTCCTAATCATGCCATCCACTGGGTGCAAGAGGGAGTGGAGTCTCTGGGGAGCACACTGTCTCACAGGCTCACCTCCACTGAGGTTTCCTCAAAAGGTAAGACTGCTCCTGGGTGGGTGATAATTAGATAAGGGGTCTCTCCAGGCTTAGTCATTGGTTAGCTCTCTGGAATAGTAATAGTGTAGTTAGAGGCTCTGAGTTCCACTCCCTCTTTGTCTTCTTGGGTGTCATCTGTAGACAGATCTACTTCTGGGCATTGTTTCCAGCATGGTGCACTACAGTAGTCTTTAAATGCCCAAGCATCTGCAAGTGACAGGCACCACTACTACTTTTGTGCCTTACAGCACAAATTTACAAAAGATAACAATCTTCCATCATGTCCAGGTCCTTGGGATACAGCCACTAGGGGTCTTGGTTAAACTATATCCTCTTCTAGATCTTTCTCTTGTATGAAAGAAAATATACATTTCACAGGGAGGGTGGCAGTTTATTTAATAATATGAATCAAGGATATCAATGTTAGGCCCAGCATTGGTGGTAAATGCCTTGAATCCCAACACTTGGGAGACAGAGGCAGGCTAATCTCTGTGAGTTCAATGCCATCCTGTTCTGTTCTGTGAGTTCCAGGACATGCAGAGCAAGACAGTGAGACTCTATCTCAACAAACAAACAAAAATCAAGATTTTTCTAGTTCAGTAATATCTTTCTTCAAGAGCCTTAGCATTTATGTTGCTAATTCCTTTTCACTAAATGGTTCCCCATGACTCAATACCTGTAGATTCCAGGCAGATTTAAAGTTTCAGGTTCTTTCAGCTGGAAGCTTAAAATGACTTTAGATAGTGTTGGCATAGGTATCCATCAGTCATCTAATTCCTATGACATTGAAGTGAATATTGTGTGAATGTTGCTTGCTATAAAGATAGGGATTTGTTATGTGTTATGACAAGTTTGTGAAGGCATTTGTCATTGCTCTTACAATTAGACAAAAGAGGAACCCCCTCAAATCAGCATTTTATTTTTGTCTTCACTTTAGAATCGAGAGTGACTCCTCTGAGTCAGAGTCATTTCAGTCTACCCCTAATCCCTTTGAAAACAAAGGTCCATATGTTCACTGAGTTTTTCCCTAATGATTAGAAGCCTCCAAAGACCTCTGCCCGCCTTGCAGCATTGACTTGGTCAAAGTTCTGGAATATTTTTGGTTCATTAACTACCTTTTGCTACAAAGCCATACAACAAATTAGATTCCAGCATCCCTCTTTTTTAGACATCAGAGCTGCTTCTCCGGAGGCAGGTCCCTTTCTACTCTACCCAGAATGTCCCAAAGGAGCCACACTTCTAATGTATAGTGCAGGCTACCCAAGATAGTCTTAACCACCACTGACTAGTGAGCATCAAAGGGAAGTCCTACTATTTATTTATTTTTAATGAAAGAACTGGGAGCCAGAAGAATTAGGCTGCTTGTCTGCCATTGCAAGGAAGTAAAAAAGTGCCAGGGGTGGGAGGAGCGTAGAATATTCTAACTTGCCCCATTAAATATGCCCCTATTAAGACTCTCTGTGACTTCTCCCAAGACTCTAGAGTTTGGAGGACATTTGGTAAGGGGCTGTTGAGGAGTGTTAATGTATTCGCATCTACTAACTAACAATCAAGTATCTCTTGATTATGCTTCTAGAGCTCTAGCCATAGAACTGGGTACAAGTGGGGTTTAGTTAAATACATGCCAAATTTTAACAAGCAAATATAGCACTATGAAAAATACCTGTCACAGAGTGTGCCAGTCATTAGCATAACCATTTAAAAGGCAAAAGAAAATGTCAACTGAAACTTATTAGGGTCTGAAAAGTTAAAAAGATATATATTCATGGGAAACATATTCGCAACTCTAAATTCCTTCTGAAGAACTGGTGTCTCCCTTGAATATAGTTCCAGAGGGATGAGAACAGATCATATTGATTATTCTTTTGCTGAAATAAGAGTCTCAAAGAACTTTGTAATGAAGTTATCCTTTTAGAATGACAGTGGAGGCAGGAAGGGCATGTACAAAGAGAGAAAAGGTGTGATTTTCCCATGTTCCCCAGGGAAGCAATATATGAAAAGATCTAAAGACTCTAGCTCTTTTTTTTTCTACTTGGACCAAGGGAACAGAATCTCCCTGGAGGTACAGCAGGGTTTAAGTCACAGTAGTAGTTGCCCACCTTTCAGAGTTCAATTTATGATATGCAGAGGCTCTAATCAAACTTGAGACCTTTTTCACTGCAGATCCTAGAAGTCCCATTTATTCCAGAGATGAACAGCATCAAATTAGCCCTGCCTCTACTACATTTCTTACATTTAAAGGCCTGTATTAGTCTTGCCATGATGCTAAATCAATTCCCAAGAAAACCATTTCGTATGTGCTTCTTTTGTTAAAGGGACAGATGACGTATTTCAGTCATATTTTGTCCCTTATAATCAAATCAATATTCAGGACACTAAAGCAAAGAGAAATTTCCTAGAAATAAATGCATTTTCTATATTCTGGAGAAATCATTTATTATTCTGGAGCTCAGACAACTTCTAGGAGATAATCTGAAAAGGTACCAGTGAATTACTGTCTTATCATTAAAGGTGTGCATGCAAGAGTGTAGAAATTAAGGTTTCAGGTAGTCTAGACTCACCTCTGTCAAACTATCATTGAGGTTCCCAGATGGGAAATGTCACCTATGGGCTTTACCATATACTTCCAGGGGGAGGAGTCCACTCTCATGCATTTGTTTTATTTTACAGTAGCCTCACTAAGGAGGTTCTATGGCCATTTTCTCTTCAAGTCTTCACACAATCTACTTAAAGTCAGAGCTCTGAATGCAGGACAAAGTCCAAAACCTTGACCATCTATTATGTCACAGCTCTAGGCTTAATGACTACATTGGGGGAAGTTTTGAGGTAAAATAATTTATCTTCAAGCTTCTAAAACTTTCAGGGTTAAGCAAAACAAACAAGAAAACCAAAACCAAAACCAAAAAAATTCCAAAACAAAACAATAACAACAAAAAACCAAAAATCAAACCAAAACAAAAACCTATTATTTCAGGCTGTTGGATCACGAGTTTCTTTGAGGGAGGTAGGGATTGTAGGGCAGTGCTGATGTACTTAACAGCTCTCAGCATACTGAAGCGTTGGCCTGAAACAAATGATGGATTGTCCAAGTGTTTCCATTTTAGTTCTCAAGTCCATTTAAAAACTAATTTCTTTGATCCACCATCTATAAAAGGGACAATTATATAAACACATCTGTGAGACTGTGAGTATAGCGATGAAACCATTATAATTTTTTATAGAATATTAAATGACATCTTTTATAGACAAGGTGACTTTCTTTTTTTTCATTAAGGATGTTGTTTTCAAAGTACCCATCACTTTTGCTATTTGTGCTAGCAAATACTAGAAGCCAAGGAGAGAAGACACAACATTAGCCAAAGTGGAGCTACTGTGACTGCCCCTGGTTTTTTATGTAATGCAAAAAGAGGGACCTGTAGTTAGTGGTGCATTTAGATTGAAGTCACTGATATACTTAGACACACCACAGAATGGCTGGTGGTTAGGTCATATCTCTGGTTGGTAAAATAGGTCAGCTTACTAGTGCTGGCAGAAATGCTGCATGCCAAGCTGGAACTATTGCCATTCCTTTGGTAATGGGAAATATATGATTTTAGATCAGAAACAATGTCACTATATTTAAAATGACACTGAAAACCACGTTGTAATGGACAATTGTGCAGGGTGAGCAGGGCCTAAAATGAATTAAAGATCTTGGTTTTTATTGGTTCTCTGTTCTCTTTGTATTTTTCACCAGAGTAACCCCTGCCTCTAGAAATTTTTTTTCTTCTTCAATTTATTCTGGTGTCAGGGTTGATTGAAAGGCAATAAATGCATAGTCTTAGAAGCCTGAATAGATTGACAGAATTTTTGGTCTCTCTGAAAACTCATCTATTGATTTGACAAGATAGTCCTATTCTGCACAGCTTGGATGCTGTAGTCATCATTTCAAGAGAATATGGAACTGAAACAAAAAATTCAGCAAAAGTATTAATACGTCCAGACTTCATCATCTCTACACTTAGACTGGGAGAAACTTCTGAACGGTGTCTAGTACTGTCCATACTTGTCAAGAGAAAGAACATTTTTTTTGAGACAGGGTTTCTCTGTGTAATAGCTCCAGCTGTCCTGGAACTTGCTTTGTACATGAAGCTGGTCTCATAGAGATCCTCCAGCCTCTGCCTCCTGAGTGCTGGGATTAAAGGTGTACGCTACCACCACCTGGCTGAAAGAACAACTTTCTGCTGATGAAGGCTTTCTGAAATCTCTAGTGAAAAACTGCAGTCACACTGTGCCCTGCATCCTCCACTCAGGCTGGACATGCCTCCATGCAACACTTCTCTCTGAAGGTTGTTAACTTCTTGGGCAAAGACAGAGCTAGTTTCCTATGATAACATTTTTTATAGTCTTTACAATTCCTGAGAAGTCACAAAATTGTGCCACAAGGCAGGGTGCTAGCAAATATTTCTAATTATTAGAAATGGAGTCCCTAGTGGTGGGGGGAGAGAAGGAGAGACCATGAAGTTAGGTCAATGGAATCCTGAAAGAGTTGGGGATTGAGGGGGGAATAAATATGATCAAAATATATTGCATGAAATTAAAGAATTGCAGAAAAATGCTCTTCAAAGATTGTTTAATACAAAGAAAGTGGTGATCACCATAGACTGACATGAAATCACAAGGAATGCGATGCTAATATTTTCTGAATAAAATCCTCAATTGGTGTCTAACGGAATATTGTACACTTTGATTTGGATAATGCATTGAGAAAGATTCACAAAATGGAGAAATGAGGGCCAGATCATGATACAATCATTTGGGTTCATAACTGTTCTAAGGGCCACTCTAATCAGTGGTCTTCAACCTTCACAATGCTTTGACACTTTGATACAGTTCCCCATGTTATGGTGACCCCCCTAGCCATAAAATTACTTTTGTTGTACTTCATAACTATAATTTTGTACTGTTATAAATCATAATGTAAATATCTGTGTTTTCCTATGGTTTTAGGCGACCCCTGTGAAAGGGTCATTTGACCCTCAAAGGGGTCATGACCTACAGGCTGAGAACCACTGCTCTGAGTGATGCTCATATCAGATTAGCAAACTCTGTGGCCGATTTTCATTGTCAACTTGATGGACTTAGAATCACCCAGGAGGTTGGAGCAGAGATGATTAGGGGAGGCAACCCTGCCCTAAGTGTAGATGGCATCATCCCATTGGCTGATGGTACAGAAGAAATAAAAGGATAGAGAAGAGAGAGCCAGTGGGCAGGCATGACATTCCCCTTCTCCGCTCCCTGGTCCACTGTGGTGTGACTTCAGCTGCTCTGCCACGCCTTCTCTGCTTGTGCTGGACAGATCATGCCAATTTGACACAAGCTAAAATCCTTGGAAAGGAGTGAACCTCAACCAAGAAAATGCTTTCATAAGATCAGACTGTAGGCAAGCTTGTAGGGGATTTTCTTAATTAGTGATCAATGCAGGGAAGCCCAGAATATTGTGGGTGGTCCCATCTCTGGGCTGGTGGTCCTGGGTTTTATAAGAAAGCAGGCTGAGCAAGTCATGTGGAACAAACCAGGAAGCAGTACTCCATCATAGCCTCAGCATCAGCTCCTGCCTCCAGATTCCTGCCCTGCTTGACTTCCTGTCCTGACTGACTACGATGTGGAAGTATAATCCAAATAAACCCCTTCCTCCCCAAGTTGCCTTCGTGTCATGATATTTCATCACAGCTAAGATACTTCCATAACAGACTGAAGCATCTGAAACCATGAACCAAAGGAAATCCTTTTCTGTAAATTCTCCATATAATTCAGCTCAAACAAAAGAGAAATCACTTGCACACACTGTCTTGATGGTATGGCATAGTGTGCAGTCCTATAGACAATGTTCATTGATATTTCAAATGAAGAGAAAGTATGCAGATGCAGTTTAATTCAGCAAATATTTACTGAATAAGAGCTTGCTGCAGGCAATTATGCTTGGGAAGAAAGGAGGTCTTGAACATACCCAGCATTTACCATGATGCATTAGAGACAAGGCATCTGTTCTCAGAAGATCTGGGTATTTCTCTCAACTTCTCCTTTTACCAACTTATATTTCTGTACCTCAATTTCAGTTATTTTCAAAATCGGGAAAACAGGAGCAATTGCCTAAAAGTATTATGGTACTCATTGAAAATTATAAGAAAATAGTTTATAAATGGCAAAAGATGCTTAACTGAACTTGAGTGATTTAATTTGTAGGACATTGAGTTATATACTACTTCACTTTACAGATAAGAAAACCAAGACACAAAAGAGCATATATAATGCCATTGTAGCTCACAGGAGGAGGGTTTTTCTTCCATGCAATAGGAGGAATGAAAAAAAAAAAGAGTAATATATCTGCAAGGCCATGGTGGTAAAGGGTTTTCTAGGTAGCCAAGAAGCAATTTGAAAAATAAAACATTATGGTCAAAATCATAGCGCCATGACTATACAGGTGCATTTCAGGAACAGTAGTTGATCTGGGCTAACTAGGAGATCTGTGAAAGAGTCCCAGGAAGAATGCCTTGACAGTGCAGGAAGGAGAAGAGAGTGTTGATTTCCTAAGTACCCCGGTACTTGAGCAGTTGATGACACAGTGGCAGAGAAGTAAATGTCTCTGAGTTTATGGGGAGGTAGCTGAACAGAATGCAGAAGAAGCAGGGAGAAATAAGGTCTCGTGGGAGCGAATGTGGAAATGTCTCACAGCAGATTGTGAAAAGAGGCATTCAGGTCAGGTCGGGGAATGGACACTGAAGCAGGAAGATGTACCCACATGCAGCCGTATACTGGACACGAGGGGCTCAAATGGAAAAGGCAGGCTTTTAGTATTATGGGCTTTGCTGAAGAATTAACCCAAGAACCAAAATTCCAAATGACAGCCATAGCTAGTTCTCTGCCAGTGTGCAAGCATCCAGAAACACATTGATAGAAACATCCCATCAAGACTCAGTTTGTGCATAAAGAACCTTCAACTTCTATACTTGGTTGTGATTTTGATACTGAGAATTCTCTTGATGTCTCCCTAAGTGAACAGGAAACAGACCATTGAAAATAATTGACAAACAGGTGCCATTGAAAACAATTCTGTTGACACTGTTTTTGACATTTATTTACTCAGGTCATCAGGCTTGTTTGCAAGCAACTTTACCCAATGAATCATCTTCCTAGTTCTTACTAATGTAGACATTCTTTTGCAATAATCTCTTTAGAAGATGGTCCTTATCCACATGAGGCTATCATAGTGGAAAGCATGAGTCTGTACTTCTGCAGTCTACAAGCTGCTGCTTTTTGCTGTAGACATAAGTGTTTTCTAACACTTGGTTGGTGAAGGGGAGGAAGAAGTGAGGGGGAAGGAGAGGTTGAGTATGATACTGATTACATGTCTTCTGGAAGACATAATCCTGTTCTTTTTATTAAGTTCTGAAGGTGGAATCATATTACTTGAGATGAATGGATAAACGCTGAAAATTCAAGAACCTACAGATGCAGAGTGAGTTTACTTCAGGAAAGGCTCCATAGGCTTCTCCAAATCTTTAAAGAGTTCTACAATGAAATAAGCTACTGTAAAAAATATGAGCTTATTTATGCCATGAGACCACGTTACTAGGAATTTTCAGAAATGAAAAGAGAAATCTGTATTTTAAAAGACACATAGGTATGTGGTTAGAGGGCAAATTTTCTTTAGCTAAATTGCAAACCTCCGTGTATTGTTTTTGCCACTATACATTCAAGACTAGAAGTTTGTAAAATGGAAGTCACCAGCAATCCCAATAAGTAGTGAATTGACCAGTTATTTTCTCTTTGATTTTTTTATATCTTAAGGAGGCTGGATGGCCTTCCAGTCATTTAGTTCAACATGTCGCTACTCAAATTATCCCAGATAAAGGTTTTTAGATTTTAAAAATCCCCTGGGTTCTTCCCCCCCCCCCCCCCCGTGTCCCTTAGTGATTTCTGAGTACATGTCATGGCAGGAATTCAGGCACCTGCAGATTTCACCCTTGTGAAGAACTCAAAGACACCGTTAGCATTGCACTAAGCAGGATAGGCACACCCTCCCTTTTTCCAGAATATAGGCTGCTCTCTGTTATAAGAGTTAGGACATTAAAAATGTGGGGATAAATATTCCAGAAATGATGGAGGTGCTGGCGGGCATGCAAGGGTAGATTAGAAGACTGGAAGTCCCACTCCAAAAGAAGCTATCCTCCAAAGACAGGAGCTAAGGAGACGACCCAATTAGTGTTCCTTTCCATAATTTCCCTGATTACATATCTCCTTTAGCCCCGTGTGCTCTACCTAGTAAGTTCCCCCAGACATAGACCTAATCAAGAAGGCAGAATACTGATGCAAGGCAATTTAAATGAGAGCTGTGTTATGCTAAGATATGTGGCCAACAATGAGACCTGAACAACAGGGGGGTCCCGGAGGCATAAAAAGTGGCTGGACCAGATAACATGCTACTGTGGATTTCAAAGCAGAAGGAACAGGAAGAACAAAACTTCATTAGAGCAGTTCCCTGAGGTCTAGGGTGTGGCAAGTGGAGGGATGTGACATTCTATCCCTGATCAGGAGGAAATAGGCACTTCTTGGCTACAATTCTTGGTTATGAGGTCCAGCTAAGGGAATGCTTGGGGCCAAAAGTGTTTTAGGTTTTAGAATTTTTCAGAATTTAAAATATTTGCATACATGACAAGATATTTTGGGGATGGGACCAAAGTTTAAACACGAAACACCTTCATTTTTTACATATTCCTTCTGCACAAAGCCTCAAAGGTAGTTTTATGAATTATTTTTAGTGCCATCTCTGCTTTGACTGTGACCTGGCAGATGAAGTCTGGTGTGGAACTTCCCACCGTGTCAATGTGCCACTGTTCAGATGTTTCAGACTTTGGAGTTCCAGCTTAGGGATGCGCATGTCTGTAATCCTGTATAGGTATTGATCCCACATGTGATCAGGATGAGGATATGGGAAAGTGAGATAGGCCTCTGGAGCTGCTGGGAGGAAGTGGAGCAGTGAGACACTGTAAACTATGCCAGGATGGTCTCAGGCAGAAAGTTCTCCCTTTCAAAATATAGATGACCATTTATTGAGGTTCATCATATCAAACTGAGCCCTTCTGTAAACTCCATTCCTTAAGAGTGAAACAGAAGGATTGGAGCTTAATTGCCTGGCATTCCTTCTGATTCCCAGCACTGTTTATGAGCTGTGCAAACGTGAAGAAGTAGTTCCCTCACGAAAGCCCCAGAGTCACCCCAAAAGTATGCAGACTGCACACAGGAGATTTTAAAATAATGCTTTTGTAGACTAGTTAGTCTAAAGGTTTAGGCACAATTCTGTGCATGCAGTAGCATTTGGTGAGGGTTCCTTTTGTGACTGGAAATGTCCTGACTACAGCAAGAGCTAAGGTCTAAGAGAAAGTTAGTAAGGTCCATGGTCCAAGGTCACAGAAAAAAATAATGAAGAAACAGAATAACCTAGACAGACCTTTGTGGACCTTTATGGGAAAACCAACACGTGTGTGATGGTAATAAATTAAAAGTAATATTGGAAGGTACAGAGAAATTATTATTGCTGTTCTTTTTTTTTTCTGTTTATTGTGTGGTGAAGGGTGATTACCGGTTTTATTGGAATGTTTTATAAGCTGCTAGATTTACTTACTGAGAATGACTAGATACACAGGGATGCCGCTCAGCTGTGTCGTGTCACGGGCTCTCATTGGGTGGGTCCTTCCCTAACTTTTAGACAATGTTAATTAATGAGAAACATTTGTTTCAGAGAAGGGGCAAGGCTGGGGCTGATGAGTGATTCTTCTTTCTGGGGGATGGGGATAGCAATTCTGAGGAGGGTTTCATAGCACTGGGTATAGACGTTTCTTGAGACAGATTTCCTTATAGGTGTGACACAGTGATATGGGCACTCTGACAGCTCATGAACTGACAGGTCTAGAACCACTCTTAGATGTTTGCCAACTCTTTCTTGTTCAAGGTTGTGCCATTGAAATTCTCTCTCCCTTTTAATAGGAAAGGGTCCTTCCTTACAAGCTCACATTGTTCCAGCCTTGCTCTCCCCTTTATATACATGCTAGTTCCTTCTCACCATGGCTCACAGGTGACATGCCACCTACTTGAGGGAGCCTCCAGTGACCTATCCCATCTAAACTGGTCTCTGACTCTTACATTTCCTCACTTCATTTGGCCTAGTGAAGCTTGGTGGGTAAAGGCATGGGTGTGGAGTCAAACTTCCCAAGGTCAAGCTCTCTTTCTTCAATGTGTGACCATGGGTAGGCTACTTTATCTTCTACCTCCAGTTTCTTTGGGTCTAGACAATGGCTACAGTCCAAGCACTCTCCTCTAGGATGGCTGCTAGAGCTAATCATGCCCACTCTATCTCGGGCTCCGAGATGATGGCTGCTGTTCCCTGAGCTTGATTACTCTTGAAACCATTGCTTTTATTATTCTGCGCATCCTTGCCCTGCTCTGGAGTGGAAGAACTATGGACAAAAGTATTGTGCATTGTTTGATGGTGGGATTTTAGACTGTAAAACAAGTCCTGTGGTGGCATCTTAGACATCTTTGCTGAACAGATAGATGATGTGCATATGTCTCGTTGCAGGTCAGGCAGCAAGAGGTGCTTTACTGAGGCACCAGAATGGCCAGTCACAACCTAAGGAGATGACTGCTCTCTTGCCTGGATGCCATACATCCCACTCTTCTTGCAGACCAAATAAAGAGCTTTGTAAGCTATAGTTTGTAGTATGAAATGATTTTGTTTTTCGCAAGGTTAAATTACTTGATGATATTAAGTTATACTAACTTCTGTTTCCCACTGTGCTATGTCCTCTACCAACCAGTAGAAACCAGAAAGGATGCTGAGAGAAAAGTAAGAGTTAAAAAAGGAAACCCCAAGGACTTCCAAATCTGGAATGCAAAGAATAACCCTTTCTACTACTTAAATAGCATCTCACATCTGTAGTCTACTTAGGGAATCCAAATGTGCTAATGTTCACACTTAATACGAGGCAAATGCACACTGTTCACTACAACAGAAAAGCACAAAATGCCCTAAAGACTAGGTCTGCTTCCTTCCCAGCAATACACTGATGTATACCAATAGTCTTTAAGGGGAAATTGTTGCCAGAACCGACCAGTTGCCCCCTCTGCTTTACACCTTGCTAAAGGTCAGGTTTCCTTCTCCTGTGCCTTTCATACTGGAGGACAGCACAGCTAAAGGTCGTCCTCGGGAGGATTTTCCACCTCCTTTTTTTCCCTTAAAACATTTTTTTTTCACTTAAAGAATTAATGTCAATGAGAGTGTGTGCCTCTGACTTTATAGAGCCGCTAGCATTTTGATGACTTACGTAAAGGTTTTAAGCCCTGTCAGTGATGGTTGTTAGCGCCACCACCAATGCTATTGTCACCCTAAGGAACAGAGCTAGCTGCAGCCAGGAATAGGTTGTGCGGGCACATTGATGCTACATTTTGTTTGTGCTTGCCTTCTTGTGTACAATAAATGCTGTTTAAGAGATTGCTTAGTGTGTCATAAAATTGTAAGATTCAGGTTTCCAAAGGCATTTCATAAATTTCCTAGGTCTTAATTTTATGTTGCTATAGTAACTAGAATGTTGGGATGTCTTGTGATTAGAAGGCTTTTATATCCTTAACCTTAAAATGATGATAATGTAGATTATGACTCTAGACATGATTTCTTGTGAGGAATGAATATATATATATATGTATGTATATAGCATCTAGTTTTGAATATGAGCATTCTGTGGATGTTAAAGTATGACTAATATCCAGGAATTGCAATCTTAAAATGAATGATTCTAAGATTCAACCTGAGCATGCGTGCGTGCTTGTGTGTGTGTGTGCTGACCAGAGGTTGTTGTTCAGTGTCTTCCTCAACAGATTTTCACCTTATTTATTTATTTTTTTGAGATAGCCTCTCATTGAACCTGGAGCTTGACAAGTCCACTGACTATGCTAGTTCAGCTTGGCTAGCAAGCCCCAGGCATCCTCTTATCTAGCTCCTCACTGTCATCCAGCCTGGCTTCTCATATGGGTGCTGGGAATCCAAACTCAAGGTCCTCTTGCTTGCACAGTGAGCACTTTACCACCTCTCCATCTCCCAACTTGATTTTTGTTTTGTTACCAACATGTATGAATCTAGGTGATAATGTCATCAACTAGACAGAGGAAGGGGAACACGAGAGAATGGAGATGCTCATAACAATCATTTTAGAACACTTACCTTCAGGATTGAGAGGAACCTGGCCCATTGTTTCCACCAGTGTGACTCTCTAGCATGTGCTGAAGCACTTGGCATATTAATAACTAGTGGTTTTCAGAAAAGACATGAACTTGGGACATTTGGTGTGGCACCAATGTATAGAGTGATGATGATGATGAGGTATAAAGATGTCTCTGTTGAGACAGAAAAAATGGCTAGGAAGCTTAATCTGTGTAACACTCAAGGTCCTGTGTATTAATTATATAGAGCCAAAGCAGTTGGAAAACTCATTGCAAATTGCCTCAAATTGCATGTGTCCCCTCCTGAAGCCCGGCTTACCTTATATCCTGATGACTTGATGTGTACTCCGCGTTTGGTCAGAGTGGATTTCATTCGAATGAAAAAGGACCGCTCAAGGGTGTTGTCAGTGGTTAGCAGACTGGGGCTGGTGGTCTCCACTAAGGAACAGAAACACACATACACACACATGGGATTTAGATCTCTACACAGGCCCTCATAGCGACTGCTCAGGTGCAGCCCTTGAATTCACTAAAAATAAATGACTGATGGGTGCTAAGAGTGTAGTAATCAATTTACCTCACTTAGAAAATGTTTACTTTGCAGAAAATAAAAAAGAAAAATTAAGGTGCCAAAAGAAACTCCTTTTCAGTTTCTAGCAAGAGCTTTTCAGGTCTTTTAATTTGCTGCAGCTCCCTAAGTGAGGCCTAATAGAAAGTAATTGCAGCTTCCTTTGAAGGTTGGCTGTATGCACAGACAGCGGTACTTTGAAAATGAAGGGCCCAAATGCTGACGGGATGAACCAAGGGATGGGCAGAGATGCTGTGGTGACAGGTACACAGACTTTGCTCTTTGTTCTCTCTACAGCCTTCTCAACTGGCTCCAACTGGAGGCACGAGAATGGGACATGTGGACAGAAAGACAAACTACCCAACTATCAAATTCCTGCTCCTTGCACAATAGATTGTCACTTCAGCCATTAGCCAAACAATGGTCTGCTTTTCTATTTCTCTGATTTTTATTTATTTTATTTGTTAATGGTGTGTGTCTGTGCCTGTGTGGGGCTATGTGCATGAGTGCAGGTACCTAAAGAGGCCAGAAGAGGGTGCTGCATCTCCTGGAGCTGGAGCTATAGGCAGCTGGAGGAGAACGTGGGTCTTTTGCAAGAGCAGTATCTTGCTGAGGTATCTATCTGGCCTCTCTATTTCTCCATTTTAATACAAGATATTTCTTCTCTTAATCAATGTCACTCTTTCCTATTATGTGTTTTCTGACTGAGTAGAATGTATATTTAACAGTGTAACTCAAGCAGTAGTTGGTCATCTGCTGATCTACAACCTTTATGCAAACATGCCAGAGGGCAATGTAAGTCAATTTTCTTTAAAAAATTTTTTTTGAAGAGATTTCACAAATTGGAGTCTTTTCCTGCAAGTAATTAAATTTTATACTAATAGATACTCTATTTTTAGTCTTCTTAGATATTAATTTTTTATTTGAAAATCAAAAAAATTAAATCCATCAACAAACTGAATTTCTTTTGACTAGTTTAATCTAACACTAATTTTTCTTTTTTTTTTCTGGAATGAAGGTTGGAAAAAATATACATGTAATAAAGATCTGTAAAGGCTGGGCACTGTGGCTCACACCTTGAATCCTGGGAGGCAGAGCAGGCAGATCTCAATGAGTTCAAGGCAAGTCTAATCACATATTGAGTTCCAGGCTAGCCAAGGCCACATAGTGAGACCCTGTCTCAAAAGACAAAAAAAAAAAAAAAAAAAAAAAAAAAAAAAAAAAAAAAAAAAAAAAAAAAAAAAAAAAAAAAAAAAAAAAAAAAAAAAAAAAAAAAAAAAAAAAAAAAAAAAAAAAAAAAAAAAAAAAAAAAAAAAAAAAAAAAAAAAAAAAAAAAAAAAAAAAAAAAAAAAAAAAAAAA
>PVIH01008987.1:0-86097 GCA_004025045.1 Sigmodon hispidus | reverse complement strand
GGGAAGAGACCTTGAATAAGGATATACAGGGATGGAAAAAAAATTCAGAGGGAAAGATGAACACAAAGAAAATATATGTGTAGCAATCTTATTTGTATTTCCACCCTTGATAAGCCATGCTTATGATTCTTATCCTCTGTATAGTTATTGTTAACTCTTCTGCATTTTAAATTCTTTTTACTGTTTTTTTTCTTGATAAATACAAAATAAAGAAGAAAAAAAAAGAATTTTCTATAACTTTAAACTCACAAATTTGGTCAATAGAAAATGTGGGATGTTCAGCTTGTTTGCTGTTGATTCTTTAAGATTGATGACGGATCCACCCATAGGAATCTTTTCAACCTTGTCTTTAGCTGGAGATTTAAAGTTGTAGGCATCAATTAACATGCTGCCATTGGATTAGAGTGCAGCATTTACACATTTCCAAAGAGTTCATCTGCAGCACTATGAGCCAGTGACAAAGTAAAAGGTTATGGCAAGGGAAAAAGATAATAGTGTCTAAATGAAGAACAGAAAACTATCAGAAAAACCAGATGTGAGGAGCATGTGTCTTTTAATTTCACTAGTAGAATTCATAACCTGAGCAATGAAGACCATGATTGGTGTCTTCATAATTTAATGCACAGGTAGATGATGGTGTTTATGATGGAGCATGATACACCATTGCTGGAATGTCTACAGTTTAAACAATCTGGTTTTCTGGTTTGTGTTTATGGATGTTTTGGCTCACAATGCTTGTGGCACAAAATGCTTTGGCACATAATACTTGTAGAGGCCAAAACAGGTTTCAAATTCCCTGGAACTGGAGTTAGATATGGTTGTGAGATGCTGTGCATATTCTGGGTATCAAGCCCTGCCTGCTCTTCTGCAAGAGCAGCTGGTGTTCTTAACCACTGAGCTATGTCTCTAAGGCCATAAAATGTGTTTTTAACAGATTTAAATTCTACAAAAATTCTAGTTAGCCTCCAAGACATTTATTTCTCTGTCTCCATCCTATAGCACTGGAACTACAAAAGAGCACCAAAGACCCCACTTTTTATGTGGGTTCTAGGGATAGAAATCGAAAGGTAAACAGCAAACACTTTACTAAGAAATATCCCTAAATCCGATGTAATGATTTTACATATGTATATATACATTTAAAGTATTTTGAGCCTAATTATAGACTCAGACATTTATTATTTATATATGGCTATAGTTTTCAAAATCTCTTTTTATCTTGGATTTATTTTTTCTTTTAAGTATCAGGCTTTGAGGAAATATTCACCTAATCTTATAAGGTGTATCATAAAATTAGACAATACCCAGAAACATTTCCAAAGTAGCAATGCAGAGAGAAAATGTAGTATTTACCAAATAATGTAAAGTTATTAATTGTCTGTTAGCTTTTGGAAGCCACAGATTCTTGGGTTTAACAAGGTTGCTCAAATTATCTTTCTCAAAAACCACAATTCCATTTGAGGCCAGATTTAGAAGACTGCAAACCTGAAAGGAACTCTTCAGACTTCAAATTCCTGGAATAGCTTCCTGGCACAGCACGATCTCATTGAAATCTGGGCACCTCAGGGACTGCCCAGGTACTGCTAGGCTGGAAAGTCTGGGAAGTATTTTATGGAGACGATTAGTATCTGGACTAACTTGCTAAGTGTCTGATAAAAGCCATTATAAAAATAGCAATTATTTTTAGGCAGTTTGATAATATGCAACATTTTCATATGTATTTAATTTGAACCAGCTACTTATAAACCCATGCATGTATCTTGTGTCTTAAATAATATTAATACATATGATTCATACAGTAAAAGTTTTCTGAGGCCCAAATACCTTCCTCAGCTCTTGGGATATGCAGATAAAAAGGATGAATGTGGCTTCTCTAATAAGGCTTACGTTCTCATTGTAAGGTCTGACAATAAAAGAAATATGCAAAAAAAGGAATTTTCTGTTTAAATTTGTTTCTTATTTATTAATTGGATTATTTTTTTCTTTTTTATTATGAATAAAGTCATATTTTTAATCCATATATACCCTTGTTCAAGCTTCCTTCCTCCTCCCGCCCATTCCAATTTTTTGTAGTCTGTTTCTTGAGTTTTTTAAAATTTACTTTGGAAATCAGCTATCAGATGTAAGGTTGGTGTAGAGCAACCTACATTATGTAGGTTGCTGTTTTGTCCTATTGATATTGTGCCTTGATTTCCCAAAGCTTTTAAGTTTCCTTGGATCTCACTTATTCATTATTGATCACAATGTGTGCTAACAAATTTCTGTTCAGTAACTTGTCCCATTTTTCAATGAGTTCATATCTATTTTCCATTTTCTCTTTTATTAGGTTCAGTGTGTATATTTTTATGTTGAGATTCTTGAATGACTTATACTTACATTTTGATAAATATGATGATGGTGTATTCTTCTATCTGTTCACATCCATTTATCCTAGCTTCATTTGTTATAGAAGCTTTCTTTTCTTCATTGTATAATATTGGTATCTCAAAAAATCACATGCCTGTGGATGTGTTGAACCCACATTGGGCACAAGATATAACTGGAATTATTTAAACATAATATATCATATAAAGATTAATATTTATTAAAGGGTTAAGCAAGCACTCACAGATATAAAGTATCTTTATTGTAATTTTAGGAGGGTTGCAACTTCTGCACTGGATGTTCAGTCTACTTCCAGAGAAAGCAGAAACCAAACAGTAAAAACGAGTCAGTGTTCCCAGATCTCATCCATCCTCACGATGTCCCATCAGGGGTTGGATCTTTTGAGGTCACAAAGATTTGCCAATGTCACTAATGCTTCTTTGGGCAACACCTGCATCCCACTACATGTCTGGGTCTTCAGTTTGATTTCATTGACCCATCTCTCTTTTCTGACTGTTTTTATGCAAATATCATGTTACTTTTATCATTATAGCTCTGTAATATATTGAGATAAATAATGTGATATTTCCAGACAATCTTTTATTATGTATGAATATGTTAGTTATTCTGTTTATCTGTTTTTCCATATGAATTTAAGTGTCGTTCATTCTAGATCTATATAAATGGGAAACATCTTTCAGCAACAAATAATATAAAATATCTTGTGGTAAGTCTGTTTTAGCAAGCAGAAGACCTGTAATACAATAACATTAAGTCTTTGAAAAAAAAAAGGAAATGAAGAAGAGATAAGAAGATGAAAATATCTTCTATGCTCATTGTTGAATAGGACTAATAGTAAAAATGGCCATCTTACAAAAAGCAATCCACAAATTTGTTGCAATTTGTATCAAAATTCCAGCACAATTCTTACAGTCTTTGAAAGTTTCCTCTATTCTTTTAGGACTTAAAACAAGGAAAAATGTTGGCCCAGATTTAGGGTTTATCTTCTCATATCAATTAAGGCAACCAAGATAATTATTCATATACATATCAATAGCTAGTCTTGTTCATAATCTTTCATCAAGACTTCTTTCAAGGTGGGTCTAGATTTTTTTCAAGTTCACAAACTATCCACTAGTCTTCATGATCCTACTCATTTTAAATAGTATCGCTGCTACCCACATAAGCATGGGTAACTCAAGAAAGGGTACATCACTGAAGACAATTGGTTCCTCTTGTCTAGGAGGTTTCTAATGATATCTTATCACCTAAGAAAATCAAAGACTCATAAAACCCTATTCCATCTAAGACTACATGTTTTCTGGTTAAGTATTTCTCTAGACCATGAATTCATCATAACAAATGTCCTATCTTTTCCATAGTATAGACTTTTTATTATTGTTCAGCCTTTATAGTCTTTCAGTCCTCATCTTCTGTAATGTTGCTTATCTTTTACTTCAGATATAGGAGTATCCAAAGAAAGTCTAAATGTGGTAATACTGTTTTCTTTTGATCTGTAAATGATGCAAATACGTTTAACAACAGTGGGAAATTATCAAAAGTTGACAGTAGCCCAGGAGATTTGCTCTGTCAGACAATTCTATGAATTTAGCATATGATGTGACCACTGTCATCTCATGGCATTTTTTTACACAATTTTTACTCATTTTCTATGAGCGACCTTAATATAATTTTACACACATAAATTTTGTTATCAGGATATCTATATATTTTTAGAACATGTCTTATACAAAAGAAACATTGACTTGCTCACAGAGTATTAGACTTTGACAAGATATGTTTATCATTGCCTTATTGAATGTACTTATTATTTCTGAAAAGAAAAAAAGACTTTAAAACACTTTACTATCTTCTTCATATCAAATTATTAAATAATAGAGGCACTATTACATATAAATCTTAAGAAAAATGTTAATTAAATAAAATGAAATGTAATAGTAATTCTTTACTTTTGGTAAGATTAAAGTAAATAAATAAATGTTTTAAAATAAATTGTATAAATGTGATTTCAAAAGTAGCTTATTTTTGTGCTTTTCATAGGCATTTCTATGTGTTATTTTAAAAATTCAGTTCATTATTTCCTGTATTTATTTTTTATCTCTATATGTGAAATCTTGGTAAAGCAACTTTGTATTTGTATAAATAATATTTTTACTGAATTTTGATCCTTTTAAATGATTTTAGCTACATTGCTTTATGAAGTCCATAACCAAAGAAATGGAAGCTATTTGCAATAAAATTGCTCTATTTTATTTCATTTTGATATGGAAAGCAAGAAGTTAGGATTATTTTGTATTCTTAAATCTAATATACTTAATGCATTAGTCTAATAAATATACTCTATTAATATTAAAAACCGTTAGAGTTAGAGAGCCACATAACAATCAGGTACTTATTCCTCCAATCACTTCTTATATCCCTGCTTTTCTTTAAACTTACATGGCAAGTTGAAAACATTAAGAAAAGTAGATTGCTGATTCACAGTTACCCAGTCTGTGCTTGCACTTAAGTTGTACTTCCTTCTTGAACACTTGCTATCTATACAGTTAAAATCTAAACAAGGAGATAAAATCAACTTGCCATTTGTTGGAGATTAGTACTAGATTACATAGTTTGTCTTCAAAGTGGTCAAGGGTCAAGATTAGGAATATATCATATTGACTCGGCATTTTCTTTGGTGATAGAGAAAAAAAAGCTCTTCTCATAACAAATATTGTTTTTGAATTGATTTTGTTTTTCTTTACAAAAAAGTTACTCATTCTTCATACTAAATTTTGGTGATATATGCCACAGAGGAGAAAAGTGTCACTGATAAAAGAAAATTAGATTAAACAAAGCAAAGATTATAATATTTTAAATATAAATAGAGAATTAATGTTAATACATTCAGCAAAAATAAACCAGGAAGACAGAAATTTTGTCAGGTGGTATTACATACAAATAAGAAATGAAATTTTGATGAATTTATTTTTTTCCTGAATTCAGTTCATTTACTGTCACACAAATTGAATAATTTAATCTACTTAACAGATTATGCTGCTAGCCTGTGATATTAAAATAATTTTTCTGACATTTCAAATGTTTAAAATTATATTTATTATTAATTCACTGTACACAAATCACATTATCATAATACAATTTTATTTGTTATATTTTCTTACACAATTATTACAATTCATGTATACCATTGTGTTGACAACACATGCTTTTTCAATACAAGTATCATGGAAGTCAAGGCATAGTTTCTAGTTACAAAAGGTGTCATTATGAAATAATTTGACCTGTGTTACATGTCCATACTTTTGTAAGTGACTTTCTAATGAATCAGCCTGTATCTCTGAGTTTGCAAAATGTGTTGGTGATGAAGTTCAGAATTTCTTGTTTCACACACTAGTTGAATATCATACTTTCACTCCATTAGCAACTGCCAGAATCACTTTGGATTTGACATTCCTTATCTAATATGACACCAAATAGCTAATCTCTTTACCCTTTAAATTTCTGATGTGTCATATTGCATTACATTTCTGCTGTCGCATTCCATCACTGTATGTTTTGTCACATAAAGAAGCCAATGTAATTTGGCATAGTAAAAATGATGCTTTCTAAGAGAGTTACCACAGTGCTTGTCAATGGAGCAGAAACACAGAAAATGTGTAAATAATAACTTTCGGAAAAGTTTCCTGGTAACTAAAAAGTAATTTTTACATGCAATCTATAATAGTTAAAGTGAAATATATGGGTATGGTAGTACCACATTTAATATTATTTAATGGCAAATTTAAATAGGAAAAAGTGATATTAACAATTCTTCCTACTCAAAGTAGTTGAATTATATTTTATTTTTATGGTAAATATTCATCTTAACTTTTTGAATCATCTTTTTCAATGTCTATCAAAATCATGTCATCTTAATTCTTAACAAAATTATGAATGACTTCCACAGAATGGTTTTCATAAAAGTATTGACTTTTACATTATATTATTGAAATTTGTTAAGTTTAAAAGAATACATCAATGGTATTCTATGAAAATTGTTCTGCTGAATATTGAATTAAAAGAAAATAAAAGTAACATTTGTATAATATTATCTATTATAAAGGAAAGAGTACTTTATAATTATCATTTATTTTATTTGCTTCTTTTTATAATAAATATATTTATATTGCATACATATCTATGTTATCTCATATTAATTTTGTTAATCTAGTAAACTGACACATTTTGTATTATTGTAAACAGTTTAGTAACTGTAACTAGGAACAATAACTAACCTCATAAAAATATTGAAAATAATAATAAATAAATTTGCACTTTGGAAACTGAAAAAAATAAGTAAGATTGATGATGATAGTTTTCAATTTTACAGGGCTGATAATTTATAGAACTGCCAATTTACAGGGAATTGTCAATTGACAGAAATGGGGAATGCATATCCAAGTAATAACTATAAGCAATAAGCAATGTTATTCAGCAAACATCATGTAAAAGTAAAAAACAGTGCAGATTTCTCAAACCTCCAATTTTCTGACTGATGAAAAACATAGTCTACCTTAATTATCACCCATTATCCATTATTTCAATGTGTATATAGATATGGGTATTTGTACTTGTATAAATATGTGATTTTGAGGAGCATGTAGAAAGTACTTCTTAAATATTTCTGGATTTCTTATGACTTTTTGTCATTTATATGTAATTATTTTTTTGGTGTTTAGTAATGTAATCTGCTTTAGTACTATCATCAGTACCATTTTAATCTGAAGAATATTGTACTGTGTTATGCAGCAAGATTATGAATACTTACAAAGGCTATTAATTGCTAATGAATTCATGCCAGAAGACCTGCCCAGTGGAATAAATGTAATATTATAAATACCTAGCTAATTGTTTGTTGTTATAGTACATGAAATTGTTGTGAATCCTTTAAATACATAATTAATGTGCAAGCCATGACTTATCTCTATTTTTAATATGTATCCTCTGTCCCTAATCATTTTCTCATTTTTTTTATTTATTTTGTATTTATCAAGAAAAACAGTAAAATGAATTTAAAATGCTGAGAAGTTAACAATAACTATAAAGAAGATAAAAATCATAAGCATGACTTATCGAGAGTGATAATGCAAATAAGATTGCTACACATATATTTACTTTGTGTTCAGCTTTCCCTCTGAATTTTTTTTTCCATCCCTGTATATCCCTATTGAAGGTCCCTTCCCTTCCCACCAGATCAGGTCATTTTTTCTTCTCTGCAACTCCCCATCCCCTCCCTGGGCAGGAAGCAGACAGTCCTATGGTCCCACTGACCTAATAATGCTTGGATCAGTCTCCACTCCTGGCAAATCCAGTTTTGTCCCCCCTCCCTCAAGAGTGAGTCAGGTGTTCCTATAGTTAGAGTGGAATCAGAAGGGTCAGTCCAGGGTGTCTCTGATCCCAAGCTGTTCAGTGGTTGTGGTTTGCCGCTTGGGCATGCTGGGCTTATAGAATCTCATTTTCTAAGACATCTCTTACTTGCATAGGGAACTATGCTTTCTAAACATCTATGTTGGTTCTTAAAAGTCCCCCTATTCTCTGTACAAATTCAAGAAGTAGCATGTATTGTGACCATTCAAATATCCTATGAAATTAAAAAGCTATCAACGTACATAAATTTAATTGCTAAACAGAAGAGTACTATTTGTTGTTAAGTGACAAATGAGAATAAATGCAAACAAATATTTTGGGAAAGAACTGCAGCTTATATGGTTCATTCTGCAAGACTTCTTGAAGTATCAGAACTCCAAAGATTATGGGAAGGTCAAGACTAAAAGTTGCAAGTTTAGATCCTAAATACAGTTTACCTTAGACTCTCTTTAGCCCTATTAGGAGCCATTTATTGTTGTATATTGTAGGGCCAACCTTTCCGTGGCAGCTTTTATGTCCCCCCCAAATGACTCAGATGCTTATATTAATTTCATACTGTTTGGACTATGTCTCAGGCCAATTTTTAGCTAGCTCTTTCATCTTAATCCAACCCATTTCCATTAACCTACCTGACCCCTGTCACATGCCCTGTAGCCATAGCTCACCCATGCATGTTTCTTCCTTGGTTGCTGGATGGAGATTGACTGACTCCACACTCCTTCTACCTGTCTCTTTTCTGATTCCTCCATCTACTTCTATGGTGCTCCACACAGGCCAAATCATCTCTTTATTTAAAGAACGCATACAGAAAACAGTCCCAACATAATTTACTAACTTCTTCTGTATATAAAACAATATCTTTGGTAAGTTATTTTATAATATATAATGAAAGTACTAGCTTCCTCATATGAAATAAAAAATGCACTCTGATAGCAACTGAGATCTACATTTGTGATTTCTGGGCTTTTCCTAAAAACTAATGTTTTAATCAATGTATCTTTTAAACAGTGTTTTGTGTCATGATTTTTTTTCTGTTATAATAAAGGCTTCATGAATCTGTTACCACACTGAAACACTGAACCAGAGAAGTCTGAATCTATTACAGTGGGCCATGATCAGTCATATTTGGTTCTAGTAACAAAGTTCTCTTATCTTTTTGGAAGGTAAAGTTTGATTTTTGGAACAACAAGAAATTTAAACAAATCAAGCAATGTATCATAGATATATGTACATACATATATAAGTTATGAATTGATATCTCATATATCATAAAATATGAAAGATGGATTATGAGATGGTTCAGAAACCGAGAACATAACTGGACTTACAGAAATCCTGAGTTCAATTCAAAGAAACTACCACCTTGGGTACCTGACTTCCTCTTTTAACTCCATTTTCAGTGGCATCTGAGACTTTTGACATTTATAGACTCTTGAAATCACATGCATATACCCACAGAGAAATAACACACATACATTTAACTAAAATAAAACTGTTTTTAAAATTATTTCTACATTTTATAACAATGTATTCATATCATTTTCTTCTCTTTCCTCCATAAAGGCCTCTCCTTTACACCCTTTCTCTTATTACAAATTAATATTCTAAAATTGTGATAATTTTGCTCACACACATGAACTCATGAATATCATAATTACATAAATACAATCTACTGTAACATATTTTAACTGTGTGTATATTTTCAGGACTAATCACTTGATATTAGATAGACCACAGTGTGTTGTTCTTCAAAGACTCTTTTCCTGCTCTTAGTATTGCTTATAAGCCTGTAATTTTTTGTGTAAGGTTAAAGACTAAAGTTAATTTTTTAAAGCAGCAATATGATAGGTGCTAGAGAAATGACTGTTGTGTTAAAACAACCTATTCCTTTTATAGAAGACCAAGTTTCAATTCTAAGGATCAATATTCTGAATTAAGCCATTCATAGCACCAATCCCAGAGGATTTAGCCAGCACACTTCTGGCTTTCTTGGGCATCAAACACTCATGAATTACAAATAAGTATGCTAGCAAAAGACCCACACACATGAAACAAACACAAATAATTTTTATAAGAATATAATAGGTGATCCTGATCTGATGGCACCAAACTGTACTACTAGAATTCTTGAGAAAATGACATGAGTGATGGTGAAAATTTCAGGGAATTTTGATCTACATGATGGGTTCTAAGCTAACAATACTGGCATGAAAGCACGAGATTCATGACAGTCCACAGTGGGATACAATGTAACCCCTGCAGAGATGCCCTTCTTTCTATTACAAATTTGTTTATACTTGTTCAAAAGATAACTTCAAACTAAAAGTTTTCAAATTACTTGGAAAACTTTAGGTTTAACAGTGTGTAGTGTTACCAAAGACAGGTTAATAAGATGACAGAATTTCTTTTCCCCAAGCTATTTTATGTTGGAAAATAACGCAAAATTCTAGGGAAAGTAGTGTATGAGCATAAAAAAATAATTTACTACAGCATACTATATAGATTCCTTTGAATTCTACTTACACAGAATTCTTCTGAAAACACAAATTCAACAGAGAATATGCAGAGGAAACAACAAATAATTTTCTTCAATATCTCAACAATGTAATTATTACTTTTATAGACAAAAAGAAATCAAACATTTTAATTAGAATGTTAGATTGTAATTTGAATGTAAGCAACTGCTCATAAAATACCCACTGGCAGTGACATTGAAGAAAAAATAGATTGAATTTAAATTAAAATAAAATTTTTTTAACAAAGCACAACTGGGATCCTCATATATTTTCTCCATATAAATGTTATAATGAATTCTTTAAATTGCTGGCCTTACATATTATAATTTTGATACACATTTCTTTAATAATATTGGTCAAATATGCATAAATTACTAATATTTATTTACAAAATTCATTACCTGAGGATCTGATTCCAACACTGAGACAATAATAAAACTGGATGTTCATTGTTTAAAGTGTCAGTTTGATGGCTTGAAAAATTTTTATGTACATTGTAAGTTAATTTTAGTGTAAGTGTAAAAATGAATAGTACAATTAATTAAATTCTTGTTTATTCATTAAAAGGTAGACAAATATTTATTACTACAGAAGGTGATTTACAATACACATTTTAAACATATATAATATATATTAATAAAATTATACCTGAAAACCTTATGCAACCAGAAATTAAAATAATTGTAGCTACATTTCTGTGAAGATGCTTAATATCTACAACTTTAGTTAAAAATATTATTCTAATTTAAAATATCTTGTTAGCTTTTGAGGGCACTAAGTGCATTAAAGATAATTAAAATCAGAAGCCATCAATGTAAATCATATATGATTGAGAACAAACTCATGGTTAGCACTTTTATTTTGATGTATATTTCAAGATAATTTCAACTCATTTTTTTAAAAAAACAATGTAGGCAAAGCAGAGGAATGTATCTTAGAACTTGGGAAAGTATAGAGAAATTTCTCTCCTGCTTCATCTCTCTCTACACTTTTACTTCTGACAGACTATCTAATAACAAGAAAAGACCAAGAGGCCAAATGTACTATGAATAATTTCAGTTTCAGAATAGCCTGAAGGATATCAATTCTGAATTGAGTAGACTAGGACTAGAATCCATTCTCACAGTTTCTCAGAAAAAGGAATAAGGCTCAGAGTAATGAGAAAAGTTTAACAGGAGAGGAAAGACCAGTTCTTAGGTATAGGAAGAAGTTTACAGAAGTAGCTACAGTAATGAGACAATGAGAATATATAATGACTGAGAATTCTAGATTATATAGATACCTAGAAGAGGAAATTCTGGTATATAACTCATTGAAGAGAGGCACGTGGAATAACATGCATGCATGCATAGACACAGGTATCCATTGACAAATGCAAATATGCTAGTTAGAGAATGTGTCTTTTCATTTAACCAGATGTTCATTATTTAGGAATAAATAGTACATTGAACAGACCATATACTGATTACTTATTATAATTAAAATAATTCAATAATATATGTATTCATGTAATTTTTATATTGTTTCCTTTCTAATTTTTGAGATTTTTTTATGTATTCTGTGCTTAAGTCACTTCCCCACATCTCTCTCCTCCCACTAATATGCTCTTAATTTCACCATTTATACTCCCTGTCAATTCATGACCTCCTATTATTTACTTATTATTGTTAACTCTCTCCATACACACACAAACTATATATATATAGCATTACATTGTTTTGAGTTGGTCACTGGTATATTGATAACATAACAAGGGTCCAGCCTTAGCAAAAACAGATTCTTCCTTTCTCAAGAACCATTATTGCATGAAGCTCTTTATTGAATATTGGGCCTTGTAAAATATACACTTTCAAGTTGTGTTGGTATTCTCAAATTTCAGGACTTGTTCACATGATCAGATTTTGAATATCTATTTACAACAAAGAAGGAGCATTACTGAAATGGACAACTAGTCAAGATTCCAAGAATAGTTAAGCATAGAGTGCCCAACTGGATCTTCTTAATCAAAACCATGCATACAAAACATGGAAGAATAAAGATTTTAAGAAACAGAAGATAGGGACATCAGTGAAATGGCATGTTCTAAGTATGACATATCAGTAACATTTGTTTTACATTATGTATTGTCAACAATTTGAAGTAAAGTATAACTTAGTGAGTGAGTTGATTATATGCAAATAGTTATCATTTACATAAGATATTTGTACACAGGTGGATTTAGATCTCAGAGATGGTCTTAGAAGCTCCAAGTCATGGATAATAGTTTGGATGACAGTTTTTTTGTATATGCATTTATACAATTTTGAACATTTTTAAAAGTTTTCTGTGAGAGAAAATGGTATTTTTTTCCAGGTCTTGGATAGATTTTAAAATTTAAGTTTAGAGTGTGAGACATTGTTAATCAAACAAAACCTTAATGCATTCAGAAAGATTCTGGTCCTTGTCTTGTGAAATTGTAGAATAAAATTCACAGAGCAGAAAGAAAAAAATATTTAGATATCAATATTTTATTATAGATAGCTTAAGGGAAATTATGTAGGCAGAGTTACTCCAGAGCAGTGGTAGGTTGTGAGGCATGAAGCACTACCAAAGTGGTAGTCCAGGGGCACTTTTTTAAAGGACTACAGGCAGAAACTTGGTTCAGACACAGGAAGGAGAGTAAGTAGTAGGTTGATACACTTGGTCCAAATAGTATGTGTGGAGATTCCATCTCTCAGCTTCATGTAAACTTTAACACAATTGAAGGAGTTAACAGAAAACCAGGAATAAGAATACTCTTTTCTGGAATCACTGGCTTCCAGCAAGACCATTCTGACAGTTGATATTTTGGTTTCCTTCTCATCTAGACAACTTTCTACCATCTGCATTTATCACAAGGATAAATTCTTATCAATATTTAACTAAAGGAAGGCAATTTGTGATTCACCAGCTACATTTACACAATTGAGTATTACTCAGCAGTAAGAAAAAATGATATACTAAAATAATCATTTTTATCATTTCACAAAGGAGAGTCTTTAACATAGTCATGCTTAGAATATATTGGGTATTTAGGGAAAAGTGTTTGAGCAATCTGAGGCTAACTTCAAGTACCCTACCAACAATGAATCAATTTAGTTTTTAAATTAAAGAATGTTGTTTCTAATGTTAGAACAATAATAAAATGAATCTAACAGATATTCTATAGATCAAATCACTAATTAAGTGATAGTTTTCTGTAAAATGTAAAGAGTTAAAATTTAGCTGGCCCCCTGTGCAGATATGAACTAAGGTATACCTTAGGAAATGAGAAAGTTGACTTTTAAGAACTAATTTGCTTCTTTGTAGTAACTTGAGATATTTCACTTCCATTAGTCTTCACTTTTGCTCTCAAGAAAAATCTGCCAGAAAACTTTGGGCAATGATTTATTGGAGAAGTACAAAGAACAGAGAAAATTCTTGCTTGTAGGCTACTAGATAAATGAGAGTGCCTGATGTGCTAAGGTTTGGTGTGTCTGCACATATCATGTTATATTTGGAAAATTATAAGAGAAAAGAATATTTGCACTACAATCTTTAAGCAATTGTACAAAATAGTATAATAGCATCGTTACATTCAGGAGAGCTACTTAACTACTGAGGATAATAGTTTGCAAGCAATATAAAACATTTCAAAAACAAATGTCGAGTAATATCAATGCATTCATAAGATTAAAGAGATGGAGCATTTTTTTGTAAAGTAGAAAAATTTTATAGACATTTTTAGGTTTTTTGTTATTTCCAGGTTTATTGAAAGTATGACATAACAGATTCAAATGGCTCCACATGGTGTTTTGAAATTCATCCCAACTGTAGGCTGAGTGGCCTGCAGGTTGGAGAGGTTGCTGAAGTCCAGAAGCTTCAGCAATTCCTTGGTGTCTGGATCTATCTCAATGATCTCCTGGTCCAGGGCTGAGACCTCAGGAACGTAATTATCTCTCCTTTCTCTCTCTTCCTCCTGCAACTTGATAGAGATACCTCTCACAGGCCCTCTCTGAATCCTCCTCATCAGATATGTGACATAACCTGCTATCTTGTTGTGGAGTTTCTTTCTGGGGATAATGGCGATCTCATTGCACACGTTGGTGTGGAAGTCATTACCCAGGCGCATGTAGTACTTCTCGATGATGACCAGGGCCTCCTTCTTCACAGTCTTGGTGTGAATGTGGCCCATGTTGACAGGTCCCAGTAAAAGACATATATAGTTTTTTCACATAAAGCTACTATAATATATTTCATATTGCAATATCATAACAATTTCACAGAAATACCATATTTTATAATTCATAAAAAAGCAACAAAAAGAAAAATAGATAAATAATAGAAAGTCAAATAAGCTTTATAATATTTATTATTTAAAGATGTTTTTACATACCAACTATTGTTCCCCATCCCTCCCCTCTCCTCAGGCACTCCCCAACTTCTCTCCACATCATTCCCCCATCCACATCTCAAAGAGAGTAAGGAATCTCAGGCAGAGTCAATACACTCTGGCCTATCAAGCTGAGGCAGGATAAAGCCCTTGCTGCCAGTTTTAAGGCTGAACAAGGGTATCCCTCTATAGGAAATGGACTCCAAAAAGCCAATTTATGGTTAGGGGTATGTTCTGATACCACTACCATAGGGTCTTGAACTGAACCTGCCACACAGCTGTCATTCACATTCAGAGTGGCCTAGATAGATCCCATGAAAGTTACCTATCTATCAATTCAGGTTTACAAAGTTCCCAATAGCTCAGTACAGCTCTCAGTGTGGGTTTTCTCATCATGGTTATCACCTCTTTGCTTAAATAATCACTCATCCATCTCTTCAGCTGTACTTGGAGCTTGGCCCAGTACTTAGCTGTGGATCTCTGTATCTGCTTCTATCAGTTGCCAGATTATGGTTCATGATGATAATGAGGTTAGTCATCAGTTTGATTACAGGAGAAGTCCAGTTCAGGCACCCTCTTCACTATTAACTAGGGTTATCTTTGTGGATTCTTGGCACAAATTTTGCCCTAAACCCAAACCTTTATCAAAATATTATATTATTGTTCTTCCTCTCTCTCTCTCCCCCAACTCAACAATCCCACTTCTTCATGTTGTTTTCCCATTTTCCCTTATATTACCTACTCTAAGATCCAAATTTACTCAGGAGATCTTATCTATTTCACCTTCAGAGGTATGCATGTATGTCCTTGTTAGGTTCCCCCTTATTATCTAGTTGCTCAAGGGTTGTGGATTGGTTGATTGTACCCTGGTTATCCTATGCTTTAAGTTTAAAATCCACTTACGAGTGAGTACAATCTAGCTTGTTTTTCTGTGTTTATGTTATCTCACACAAGATTTTTTTTCTAGTTACATCCATTTGCATGCAAATTTCAAGATGTCAAAAACTAAAGTACCTGCTGAGTAGTACTCATTTGTGTAAATGTAGCACAATTTTTAAATCCATTTTTCGGTTGAGGGGCATCTAGGTTGTTTCCAGGTTCTGGCTATTACAAATAATGCTGCTATAAACATAGTTGAGCAAATGTCCTTGTGGGATAAATGTGCATCCCTTGCAGTCAAATAAACTTTTTAATGTTATATGTTTTAATAGTAATATAGTACACAGCTTAGAAGATTTTTGAGAAAATTTAAAAAACTTGTTTTTAAATAAATAAATTAGGTGAGATATTTAAACTTCAATTTCTTTTTAATACCTTAACATAAACATGCATGTCTCAGTTGATTTTTACATTTTATTTTGCAATGTTTAATAGAATTCTTGAAAAAGGATAAGACAATAAAGGTCTACTTATTGAAAGCTGCAATGGAGCAAAGTCTCAACTTCTTGCAGTAGTTTGCTTCATATAATATCATAATACAAAATGTTATCACTGGTATTAATGTATTTAAACATGTCATATGATCATTGCATGCATATTTAAATTATTTTAACATAATATTTTTATTGATTACATGGAAAGTTCACATATTGCATCCTGATTACCCTTGCTTGTCAGTCCTCCCCAGTCTGTTCACTGACTCTTGTGCCTTCCCCTCAAAATAATTAAAAACAATAATTAAAAAAAATAAAGTCCATTTTCCCTTGTGCATATGATAACTGGTGCATGGTTAGGCTACCCCAAATAACAGCCCCTTAAAGAAAAGGGAGCTTTTCTCATCCCTCCCCATGCCAATATACCCTATTTGTGGAGAGCTACACTTCACGATCCTTCTCAAAATTTTTAAGAATTCTCTTAAATGGCTTCCTGTCTAGGTTATTACCTTTTTGTGGTGATAGCAGGTGATGTCACAGAAGGCTTCTATGTTTTCTTTTTCTTTTGCTCAACTGTCCTTTACTATAATCAAGAGATTGAATCATGGACTTCCACATGCTATCTGGTACAACATGACCACCTTCATCCACCTGTCCTGCTGTGTCAGCACTATGGACCTCAAAGGACAGCTGATGCTAGTTAGGCTCAGGACTATAAACATGCCTTCAGGAAGCAACACAGACTACAGACATCCCTAGAGTGCAAGGTGGTGTTGATGTCCATGGTCTAAGCTGCAGCAGAGGGTCCTGTTGATGTCCATTGTATTCACTATAACCAGACAAAGGTTATTTTTTAAGTGAAAATGCTTTGCAGTCAATATAATTTCATTACTCAAAATATTATTGTGTTAACCAACTTTATTTATTAATCTCATGTTAAAGCAGGAAAATTTTTCTTCCTTTTCATACATAAGATATTTTGCCACTCAGGAGGATGGAGGTGACTTTCAAAATCAGAGAATAAGCTCTATCAAATTGTGCTACTTATTTTATACCTATAATCTTTAATGAGCTCTGTCTACAGTGAACATGTTGGTAATTCTGATGATGTTCATTTGGATTGTCCTCCTTGGAGGCTATAATATAAGGAGTTATCTGCTCTAAAGTAAAGGTTAATGCTCACACTCAGGAGTAGGTCTGAGTGTCATTGAGTGCAGAAAAAGAGTACAATGTGTGTATCACAGCAAATACAATGAGCAACACAAATGGATGAGGAAGGATATAATTACAAAACTCAAGTAAAATGTGTGACTCTAGCTACAAAGTAAAGATGCTACCAAAATTCATAAAAGTTCAGAATCAGCTTTCATCCTGTGTATTAGCATTTCATGGTGATATGATATCCATTTGGAGGTATAGAGTAGATTGTGAGCTTTGGTATATAAATGACAAAAAGCGTAACTCTTTCCAAATTTTACCATCTATGAAAAAGAATGCTAAGAGATGAAAGTCTTAAAACTTGTGGTTCTCATTTGATCTTTGTCTGCATAGTTCCTTTTACTGCTAAGTGGCACCATTTTCCATCTTAAATACCTGTAGTTTGCAGTGGCAGTTCACTCTGCAATAATCCAAGGAGGAGAACACCTTTCAAAACAATGAAGAATGTATGATAGATATAATAGAACAGTTTTGTGTGTAATGATTGCACAATAGTTATTTATAAAAATAAAACATAACTAAATGAAAATAACATGAATTGTGATCAGTTTTTGAATCTACAAACAAGTAGCTAGTATGCAAGTACCTGTAGATGTTTAGTTCCTAGCATGATTGCATTATTTTTCTAGGAGAGTCTAAATTCAGTTAATATCAAACCAACAAAGAGACTTTTAACTTATTCATAATTCAATGGTATCACTGACAATTTGTTGATCATTATTTTTATTTCTCCTTCATAAAAAACAATAATAAAATTAAATTTGAGTATTTTTAGAATTGGTGGCATATTGTCACATCCAATGTGCAGTGAGTACATGGTGAGTATGAATGTCTTTATGACATAGTTATGTTTGGAGAACTTAAAATCTATGGAGAAAAATTAAATTGACAAAGAAAATAGAGTGAAGAAAACAAGATGTTTTTTAAATAGTTGTCTGTGAGAGAAATACTGAGAAAATTGCATTTAAATCAAAATGTAAAAACATGGAGCAATCAAAGACTAAAAGCCCAAAAACATGCAATTAGAATTCGTACACAATATGAAGTATGAAAGTCAACATTTGTAATTTGTGCTACAAAACCTAAACAAATCATGTTACTTGATGGTGCTTAGTGGCATTCTGGCATCATGGAGTATGCAAAAGTCATTATGCACAGGAAAGTGAAGCAAATAAGGACCTTATTCAAGGTCATGCAGGTGATTAATGATTTCATTATAGCTAGACTTGCTCCAGAACCCAGGATTTTACACAACAATAGTCATATTCTAAGAAAGAGGCTTATTTAAATTTTTATACACTTTCATATAATTAAAATAAAAAGAAAGTAGCTATTTTGTACTTATATTGATTATACCTGGTTTGAGCTCATTGAAAACACTAATGACTGTGTCATTCACTTTGGAACACCTACCAAGGACTAAGATTTATACTACTCAGCAGATTTACATATGGGAGTTAGACAAGAAATGAGAGAAGAATTTTAAAATTTCTAGGCTAAAATTTTTCATGCTTTGGTTAGTATAGTACCTAAGAAGACTTGCATCTTAGTGGTTGCTATTATCACTGCCTTTTCATATTTATCCCTGGGATGACACAATTATAGAATATGATCCACATGAACACAGACAGACAGACACCTACACCTGAACATAAATTATTCAGTCTTTTCAAAAACTCAATATTATTCATAAAGCATTTTTTCTCAAGTATTTTTTTTCTCAAATTAAACATCTTGTAAAGTCTTGTGATTGTGCCTATCTTTTACCTCTTAATGCAGAAATACTTATGCATGGAACATTTTCTAATATGCTTGACAGGAAATATTTGTATACTATGTGGTTCTTTGTATACTTCCAGCTACATCAGAGAAATTCTAGGGGTTGAAGGAAAACACAAGCAAACAAACAAACAACATATTTTTTCATATTTGGCAGAGATAAGAGTATTAACGACAAATTATCTAAACAGTTTCAGAAGGCTGCTAAAAAAAAAAAAACAATAAGATATAAGCCATATACTATGTACAATCCAAAATCACAATGAAATAATAACATTACAATACTGTATTTAACACAATTTATAATAAACTTAAAAATAAATACTAAAGCTAAATAAAATATAAATTCTTATATATGCATATGACTCAAATCTGTGTAAATAATGACAAACCTGAAGGTCTTCCAAATATTACCAGATAAAAGCACAGCAAGCCATTGGTAAAACATAAAATATGAACTATGTAGACTAAACTGAGTTGATACTAAATAGCAAATAGAACCTACCATACCAAATTAAGTGAATAAGAAATTCAAAGGTGATTGAGAAAGAGACAAAAAACCAAAGACAACATGGTTGTTTGACTTCATTAAAAAAGTAATGTTAATGTTACCTTTATGGCAGTTCTCTTGTTTAAAATGGAAAGATTTTGATGCTTGGTTGTTTGTTTTTTTAGTGGGCAATGGAAGATGCCTTGTTGAGAAAATGATTAATACATCATCATGAATACTTGAATTATTACAACAGCAATCGTTGTTTAAATATATCCAGGCTAGGTGAGTTAAACCTGTAATACCAGAGCTAAAAGTCAGGTGGTGCTATGAAAACAGGTGGATTCTGGGTAGGGACTGAGCAGTAGGTCTAGAAAAATGGCAATCTCTGGGTCCACTTATAGAACCTGTCTCTAAATATAATGCAAACCATATCTGGTCCAATGGTTTCATCCAGCAACTGACGACATCAGATTTTGATATCCATAGCAAAACATCAGGTGGAGCTTGGGGTAGACCACAGAAGATGTGGGGGAAGATTGTAGGAGCCAGGGGATGAAGGTATCCAGAAGAACACTGCCCACAGTCTCAGCTTAGCAGGGTTCAGAGGGGATCACAAAGAATGAAATGAGAATCATGAATCCTGCATTATCTGATGTAGGCATTCTGCATATATGTTATGGTTGTTTAGCTTGTTGTTCTTGTAGGACACTTAAGACTGGGAGTAAAAGGTATCTCTAGCTCTTTGGTCTGATTTTGGGACCATATTCTTTCTAATGAATTGTCTCCTATAGCCTTGGTATGAGACTTTATGTCTACTCTTATTGTGATTTGTTAAGCAGTGTCTTGTTGATAATACCAGGAGTCCTGCTTTTTTATCTGAAGGAAAATGGAGAAGTGAATGTGATTGAGAGCAGTGGTGTCAGAGGGACTTGGTAGGAGAAGATGGAAGGAAAACTGAGGCTGTAATGTGAACTATGAGAAAAAAGTGTATTTAAAAATATAATGAAGATTGCATATAAAAGGTGGAAAAAGGAGGAATATTACAGGAAAGGCAGATATTTTGGTGCTGGTGTTACATACCTAGCTGACAATACTCCATCCCCGTATGCAAGATAAATATTAAAATTCTTTTTAAAATTGAATGTCTAGACTAACACTGGTATAAAACATATTGCAAATGCTTATTTTCACTTAATAGTCATTAATTATGCTGAAAATATCTGAACAAAATTTGCAATAATATTATTGCAAAATCATGTAAGAAGATGTCTTTAGAGAAAAGTTAAACTATAGTGTATAAATAAGAAAATATTACCAGTACTCTTTGTATTTATTTAAGACCAATAATGTAAATCCATACATTAATGTAACTTTATTTAAAATTTCTTGCATAAATAATAGTAATGCACTGAATACATTCTAATATTTAATACAAAATTAATATTATTAAATACTAAATTAAACCCTTTATTTCTGGTGCTTAAGGCTGTATAATTTCATTTATTTCCATAAGAAAAATAAAGAGGGAATTGTTTTTCATCCTGAAATTTTAATTACTTTTTAGCTGCTATTTCTTTTCAAAAATGTCAGCACCTGTGACTCTTAGAAGTTGTATAGGGGATGTGTGGATTTATTGCCCATCTGTTTTGATGCGGTTTTTCTCAACTTATCTTCATTTAAGGTATTCTCCAATCAATTTTACTTTAATTAAAAATGATTTGTTTTTATCTTCATTTAAATTATTTAGTCATTATTTTGTATTTATTCATGGTATTTTTATTACTTATAGTACTCAGATTTTGAAGTCACTAACAAAGTTAAAGGAAAAAAATATAATATGAAAAGAGTCAGAATAAAGAAACCATTCTAACAATAATTATAGCAAAATTTTGCCTGAAAAATTACAGTGACTTTGTCTTTTACAAAGAACATTCAGATATCTGAATTATATTATACTTGAATACTAAAATAAAAATATCAATAAACAATTTTTAATGGTGCTTTATTCTTTATCAATCTGGTTCTTTAGACGTTATTCATACAATATATTCTGTTTACGATTTACCCTCATTCAACTTTGGCAACTGATCCCTACCTTCTCCCCATCTATCTTAATGCTTTCTCTCTCTCTCTCTCTCTCTCTCTCTCTCTCTCTCTCTCTCTCTCTCTCTCTCTCTCTCTAAAAAAAAAAAAATTAAAATCACAACACAAAATATTCCCAAAACAAATAAACAACCATAAAAAATATAACACTAATACAAAAAATGAATCAAAAATTTGCAACAAAATATGGGGCCAATTATGTGTTAGTCAACTAATCCTGGATATGGGACCTACCACATAGCATACTTAATACACCCAAGTATCTTTCTGTCATAAAGTTTTAGACTTTCTCTTTATTGTTAGAACAAACCCTTTTTACATTTTTTGATGCTCTGGTCAAATACTTGAAAGGATGCAAAATAAGGAAGAACTATTTATTGACTCACAGTACAAGGAGACACAGTCTAGGATTACTGAATTGCACATTGTTGATGTCTGAAAACCCAGTTGTAAATACTAATTCTCAGCTTATCTTTTTCTCTTCAATCTGGTTCTTAGCCTCTGAGACAGTATGGCTTATATTTAGTATGGATTTCACTCATGAGCTAAGCTTTCCTAGAAATTCCCTTTTTAAACAGAGTTACTGATTTGTTTTCATGCCAATGTCATTTCTAGTCATAATGGAAGCCCTGACTTTCAGATTTTCATACAAATCAAACCTTTTCATAAGCATTACTTTTCATATTGAGATTCTTAGCAAACCATAAAATCACTTACAGTTTCAGGATCCATAAAAGTAGACTAGACAACAGTCCATTTGTTTCCTATTACTGGATATGCAGTAAGTTAATTCTTATATTATTTTATATTATGGATTTCAAATTTTCCCAGTATTGGCTAACTACTTATTATCTTCTTGTGATAACTAATATGAGAACACTAAAATAATCCTGTAGGGTCATAGGCACTAAAATTTGCATTTATAAATATATTATTTGTCACTTGATTTTTCATGTTTTCTATAACATAATTTACAAAATCATAGAAAAAAATCACAAAGCATTCAAATATTTTTCTATAGATAGTATGTATACTGTATCCACTACTGTCTATTTATTAGTCAATAATTTGATAAATTTTTCATTATTCTGATCAAAGAACATAACAATAACAAAGACAGCATGAGGAAGTAAAAGTTGATCTTAGCTTGCACTTCCAGTTCATACAGTACATGATGACAACCAAGGAAGGCCTTCAGGAATCTGATAAATACACTTACAGAACACTACCATACTCAGAAAGCAGAAAATCATGAATGGTGGGGTTGAAATTCTTTTTTTTCCCTTACATTTATACTGGGGATTCAGCCCATTGCCTAATGATACCCACATTCACAGTGAATTTTTCTCACAATTAATCCTTTTTGGTAAATAGTCTCATAGAGGCACCCAGATAAGTGTTTACATGATAATTTGAAATCCAAACAGATTTACAGTGAATACTAGGCATTATAATGCCTATGAAAATGATTCATTTTGTCAGAGTGAATCTTTTCAGTACATTTGATGCCACATACGTTCATAAAAGAGAAATAGAATTCTGTTCAGATATGGGTTGAAAGCAATAAAAACCGAGCAAAGGATGCCTGTAATGTAGACATTATTATTGACAAGAAAGGAATTTAAACAGGTTAAAGAAACATAAGTGAGACAAGAGAAGCCCTAAAAGAACCAAAACCAAAATAAAAACAATAAACATATACCTCTCTTCTCCTGCTGACATAATCTATTAGAAATAAAGTTAAAGAGCTGATTCTATAGTAACATAAATCCATTCTATCTGAAAGCACTGGAGCTAATCCAATAGATAGAGCCATGATCACCTCTGTACCTTAGAGATAATGGATGAAGAGACAAAACACTGGACTTCACTAGCTTCCGTACCTCAGCCATTCCATACTTATTCCAGATAGTTTGTATCCTTGTAGATTACATTTTAAAAAAAATGACTGGAGAGCTATTTATGAAAGAGTATTATTTACTCTTTCTCTTGACAATAATAATATCTTTAATTCCAAATGATTTATTAAACCAGATATAATCTAAAATAACAAGATAACTCATGGGTTAAACCAGCTTCATAAAATAACTGTATGATACTACTGTGTTCTTTAGGAGCATGGAAATCAGCTTCTTTTTACTTTTACATTTTTGTTAACTAATTATTTATTTTACATATTGACCACAGTTTCCAACCCCTGCAATCCTCCCATTAATTTTCCTCACTTTCCATCTTCACCCATGGCTATCTACTCTGACTCCATTCCTGTCTTGTTCAGAAATGGGAAAGCCTCATATGGAAGTCAACAAAGCATAGCACATCAATTTGAGGCAGGACCAATCTTCTTCCCCTGAATCATGGCTGGGCAAGACAACATAGCATGGAGACTAGGGTCACAAAAGCCAGCTCAAGTGCCAGAAACAGGTCCTGATTCCACTACTGGAAGCCTCACAAACATATCAAGCTGTAAAAGTTATGTTGCAGAAATGAGAAATGCATAGGGCCTAGTTTGATCCCATGCCAACACCCAAGCTGTTAGTCCAGAGGTGATTTCCCATGACCTTAGGTTAGTTGGATTTCCTTGTCATGACCTTGAAACCCATTGCTCATATAATCTCTCCTTCCTGTCTTCATCAGGACTCCAAGTGCTTGGCTGTGGATCTCTGCATCTGTTTCTATAAGTTACTAGATAAAGACTCTCTGATAAAAATTAGTCACTAATATGATAACGAAATATCATTTTTTTAACATTTGAGTAACACTCTACTGTGTAAACATACCATATGTATATATTTGTTTTCAAGACATCCTCTTATGACATGTATATCAAGGACAGATGGTATCTTTTAAGTGTTAGTTATCTCTTGTCAAAATTTGAGTATAGGGGATCAAATTTACCTCCTCCTTAGACTCAGCATCAAGTACCTTTACTAGCTGAACCATCTAGTAGAATCATAATACTCTTTCATAAAAACAGGCAATGACAATATTTGCCAGCTATGGAAAAGAATTATCCACCTAATTTTAAACATGAATGTAATGATCAGAGTTTAGCACTTGTAAAGCAACTTAAACTACTCAATCAGTTTTCCATTTATAAAAATGTTTTGTCTAATATGTAATAAAAAGTTTTACTTTTCAAAAACTTTATAAAGAACAACTAGTTGTTTGAGAAAATATGATTAGAACCATTTACAAATTGTGTCCACTAGCAGAAGTAAATTTGCTATAAACATTCAAATGTACCACCTTTCTTCTCTTCCTTTACTAATCTTCCATAACTTTCTTGATAAGATTTCCTATGATAATAAGCCACACAAAATGTTAAGTTATATTCATTGGTGAAATGAGAAAATTTTGAAATAGATAAAAATACCAATATAAAAACCATTCTCTTGCATTGTATGCAATGTATGAATGTAAGCTAAATATCTTAAGGGATTTCTCTCATTGAGATATTTCCATTACCAGTGTAAATGTTTGAGTATTTTTTATTTTAAAATTTTATTTGAAGAATAAATCAGTGAATGGACTTAATCATAGTTGTGAAATGTATATTTGAATCCCATATTTGTGCTCATGCTTATAATATACAAAATATAAAAAATTAAATATGCCAAAATTTACAGTGCCAAATACTTATATATTGACTCAGTAAGCACTTAAATGAAACCTTGAGCATGGATTTTAAGTAGTCTCCATTAAACATAAAATTAAGAATTTCAAAATCTCATTATGAGAAAATTAATATAAAATATTTATTTTGAGAATAATTTTAATATGTGGATTTAGGTTTATAATTTATTTTCATTTGTATTCTAATTTTTATTTGATCATCAATTTTAGTTGATTTTTCACATACCTTGTAACATATTTTCCAGTGACTTAAGTACTTCTTAGATATGATTATCTATTTTATATATTTTTGGGTAGAAATTTAACCTCAATGAAAATAATTCTGAAAATTATACTTACAATGTATAATACAATAAAATGCATAATCCCCTACATTTATGTGCTTTATCCTAAAGTTTACCTATAAAAACATATATATTTCTCTGTTGGTAATATATTATTATTTTGTTATTGCTTAATTAATATTAAATACTGCAAATATTATCTTTGGAAAGTAAGTTGAGCAATAACATAGGTTATTCATCTTTAATATGTTCTCACCCGGACTTATTGAAATGTAACTATTATGATAAATTTGATTTGATCCATCTATAGCAGAAAATGAAGAATTTAGGACTTGAGAGAAAGCATTTTATTTATATGCCAGAAGAGACTTACTGCATTTTTATAGAAATAAGCACAATATACATTACACACTATAGCAGTGTATTTCTGTTTCTGCTAAAACTATTCTATCAAAGCAGAAGTTCCATGAGAACATGGACCATCTTAGTTTATCTTGACTTTCCTTTTCATACACTTCCCAGAGCAGGTATTGTATGTTTATGAATCACTAGATAGCTTCTATGCCATCTCTCTAAAAATTCTAAAATAGTTGCAGCATAATTTGACATATTTAGATGAAATTTGTATTTTTATATATACTTTTACATAGTCATATGCATTAGTCAATTTATTGTTCCCCTACAAGAACAGGTTTTCAAAAAATATTTTGTTTTACAGAATTTCTCCAACACAAACATCCATATATTGACCAAATGAATCAATTTCATGAGTTAGTTTTTCTAAAAAAATAAAAAATAAAAAAATTGCAGCTACTTATGATGCTATTGGAAGAGGATTACAAATTTATGTTCAGCCTGGGATACACAGTTGATTCAAGATCAGTATGGGTAGCCCAGTAAGAATCTTTCTGAAACAAACCAACACAAAAAGAAAGGAAAAAGATAATTATCATTTTAAGTAATAGTAAAATGCTTATGATTATGTATAATGAGCTAGCTTCAATTCCTACTTTCATAATATATACTATATCATATCTATTATATACTCACATACATATGTAAAATTTAAGAATTAAGACAAATATTTAAAGAACAGCCAAACCATCTTGTGTTTTGTGCACTAAATACATGACAGGCCCCTACTCATTGTAGTCTCCTCCTTCATCCTCCTTGACCCTCTGCTCAGAATCAATAAGAGATCACAGAAGCTAAAGGGCAGTGACTCTGCACTTACGTGCTTCACATTAGTTTAGTCGTTTATTTTTTGGTTTTTACATACACCAGAAACTTTAAAAATTGAAACAGCTCTTTAAAAATATATTATTAAGCACTGTACTATAAAAATATTTTTATTCACTTTATATCTTGAATATTTCTTTATACCTCTTTATATAAACTGGAATTTTCAATTTCATTTATTTAAAATGCATCAATAAATATTTTCCAAAGTCTTTCACATATATATAGTCATATGACACCTATTATAACTAATGTTTGATTCACCATAGTTTTGTGCTGTCTAGAAACACATGAGTAGCTATAATTCCTGCAAAAAGATGCAAGTATAAATCAACAAGCTTTCTTTACCCAAAAACCATAAAACAAAGGAGTAAAAGAGAGCCCAGAGAAATAAGTCTGAACTCTGCCAGTATGGAGTCATGCACTCTAAGTGGATTAGTTTGTCATTATTGTTAAAAATACCATTCTTTTTTCAAAAGAAATAGCAATTGGATAAGTGTCCAAAAAATATACAAGAAATGAAGAACACATTGGCTGGAAATTAATTAAGCCACGGTAATTACAATGTTGTCTAACACTATAATTCAGGAATTTTTCCCACTCATAATTTTAATTGATGGGCATCTCTCTGAGAGTTCTCTTGGTCATACATTGCTACTTAAAATGCTATCACATGCATAGTAATAACATAAATAATTGATAGAAAATTGTACTTGATATCAAAACACATGAAGAAGCTAATACCCTAACTGATATGTTTAGGACTCATGTAGTGATATCATTTTAAAGCCTTCAGAATATCCTAGGATTTGGAATATTCTTCTGAACAATTCCTTAGGATATGATTCTTATCTATTGTTTGAATACACAACTATAGTTGAAATAATATAAAATTAATAATCAAATTGTGCCACTTCCAGTTAAGCTTGTTATGGGAGATTCTTCCAATTCTATATCAAGCACACAATTTAATAGCTTAGATAGAAATGAAAGACCTTTCCGAATGTTCTAGAAATTGGTTGTGATGATGGCAGCATGCTGAGATTTTTTTTTTCCTGATACTTTGTAAATTTGCATAATTCAGTGATCATTCCTTTTCTTCTTTTTTTTCCTATTATTATTATTATGAACAAAGAATTCATACTTTCTAACCTTGTATATCCTTATTCAAGGTCCCTTCCCCCCTCCCTCCACATCAGGTCATTCTTCTCCACAAATCCCCATCCCATCCCTGCATTCTTAAAAAAAAAAAAAAAAAGAAAGAAAAGAAAAGAAAAGAAAGTACTTTCCTTCTGTTTGTGGGGTTCATCAAACCTACTATTTTCTTATTTTTCTAGAACATTTATGTAGTTTTAAAAAATTATCAATTCATTGTTTTCATAATAATGGCTCATTACATAAGCCCAGCTAGGCTGAAACTTGCAAATGGAGCAAAGGATGTCCTGGAATTTCTAACCTTCTTGCACACTACTTCCAAAGGGCTTGACTAAAGGGCTATATCAACATGTGTGATTACTATTACCTTTACTATAAACATTTTTATAATAAGATGAGCAATGTAAGCAATCTAGTTTGCTTGATAATGAGATATCACTATGTCTTTGACAATTAACAATATGGATTATCATATAATGGAACTAAGTAACAAAAGGCTAAAAGTCATATGGATACTCAAAATATTTCACGTCACATATGAAAAAGCAATGAAAATACTAAGATTTTGGAAATTATACCTCTTTAAAAGAATCATATCTTATTTCTTATGTTGATAATAAATATGATATGGTTCCTTTTCAATTTTCATACATTTTAATTAAAATATAATTATATCATATTCTTCATTGCCATTGCTTCTTTTTTTCCTAATATGTGTTCCTGATTCAGATTCTTCTATTCCACAGCCTTTCAAATCAACAGCCTCTTACTCTTTAATTATTATAGTTATAAACACACTTCCAATTTTGCACAAGTATAAAAATAAAATCTGATAATTCTATTTCTGTTTTTTGGTGCATATTATTCAAACCCTGTCAGTTTTTTGTGACATCAATTTAAGATTTAATCCCTAAGACAGCCTAATACCCCTTCTCTGAGCAGTCATCAGGATTTTTATTTTTTACTTATTTAAAAGAGTTGTTTTTTTTTTAATTTTACATACCAACGAACCACAGTTCCTCTTCCCTTTCTTCCTCCTACTAGCCCCTAGCTTCTTCCCACCCTACCCCTCATCCACTTCTCAGAGAGGGTAAGGAATGCCACAGGGAGTCAATATAGTCTTCATTTCAGGTTGAGGCAGGACAAAAACCCTTCCACCATACGAAGGCTCAGCAAGATATCCTTCTATAGGGAATGGGCTCAAAAAGCCAGTTCATGCACTACAGATAAATTCTGGTCCCACTGCCAGAGGTCCCTCAGTCTGCTCAAGCCACACACTCTTCCACATTGAAAGTGCTTGGTTCATCTTAGGTAGGTTTCCAAATGTCAGTCCAGAGCTCATGAGAACCCAGCAGCTGAACTGTCTCTGTGGTTTTCCCCATCATGATCTAGACCCGTTGGTTTATTTAATCCCTCCTTTCTCTTTGACTGGACTAAGAGTTGGGGCCAGAATTTTGTGCCTTTTTAAAGTTTATGTCACTTTAGTTTTCTTAGTCTCATTTATTCATTGTATTGAATTTTTAGAAGTGGATGGCACAGTAGCAAATTCAGTGGAATTTTAGCAGACAAAATGCAGATGGATATTGGACCAAATAGTAACATTGTAAGGAAAGCTGAAGATCCAAGACATTCATGCTAAAGATTTCCCCTCTTTCAATGACAAAAGAGTGCTTTTGCTTAAGGTCCACTAATGAGTAAGTATATCCCCTGCTTATCCTTCTGGATTTTTGATACTGTGCTCAGGAGGATATTCTCCAAATCCATTCATTTGCTGCCAAATTTTAGTATGTCATTTTTTTTCTTACTGCTGAGTAGTACTCCATTGTGTAGATATCCAACAGTTTGTTAATCCATTTCTCAGTTGAGGGACATCTAGGTTGTTTCCAGGTTCTTGCTATCACAAATAATGCTTCTATGAAAATAGTTAAGCTTATGCTTTTTTGTGTGCAAATGTACATCTTTGGGGCATATAGCTAATAGTGGTATTGCTGAATCCTTGGGAAGAGTGATTCCCATTTTTCTGAGAAACCACCATACTGCATTCCAGAGTGGCTGGACATGTTTACACCCTCACCAACAATGGAGGAGTATTCCACTTGCTCTGTATCCTCTCTAGCATAGGCTATCATTTATGTTTTTAAGCTTAGTCATTCTGACAGGTGTAAGGTGGTATCTCAAAGTTGTTTTTATTTGATTTTTTAAACATAAATTAGTATAGCTCTATAGTATAGCTTGAAGTCAGGTATGTTGATGCCTCCCAAGGTTATTTTGTTGAGCAAAATTGATTAGATAATCCTTGCTTTCTTGTTGTTCAAGATAAAATTGAGTACTGTTCTTTGAAGGCCTGTAAAAAATTGTGCTGGAATTTTGATGGAAATTTCATTGAATCTGTAGATTGCTTTTGATAGGATTGCCATTTTTACTATGTTGATTCTACCAATTCAGAAGCATGGGAGATCTTTCCATTTTCTGATATCCTCTTCAATTTCACTTCTTCTTTTCCAATTTGTGTCTCTTTAATCTCCTTTTGTTCTCTTTTATTGTTTTGACTAAAAGTTTGAAAGCTATATTGAATAGATAAGGAGAAAGGGGGTAGCTTTGTCTAGTTCCTGAGTTTAGTGGGATTGCTTTGGGTTTCTCTCCATTTAGTTAGATGTTTGTCATCAGCTTCTTCTATATTGTCTTTGTTATGTTTAGGTATTTTACCTATATTCCTGTTCTCTCCAGAGCTTTTATTATAAAGAGGTGTTGGACTTTGTCAAATGCTTTTTGAGCATCTAAGGAGATGACCATGTGGTTTCTTTTCCTTCAATTTTTAGTCTCTAATATTCCTTAATATCAGTTTGATGGATGACATTGACAGTTTTTCGTATGTTGAACCACCCCTGCATTTCTGGGATGAAGCCTACTTGAACATGGTAGATGACTTTTTTTATATGTTACTGTAATCAGTTTGCCAAAATTTTGTTGAGTATTCTTACATCAACGTTCATGAGGGATATTGGTCTATAATTTTCTTTCTAAGTTGCATCTTTGAGTGACTTATGTATCAAGGTAATTGTGGCCTCATAAAAGGAGTTTGGTATGTTCCATCAGTTTCTACTGTATGGTACAGTTTGTTGAGTACTGGCATTTGTTCTTTGAATATCTGTTAAAAATCTGCAGTGAAACCATCTGGTCCTGGGCTTTTTTTTTTTTTTTTTTTTTTTTTTTTTTTTTTTTTTTTTTTTTTTTTTTTTTTTTTTTTTTTTTTTTTTTTTTTTTTTTTTTTTTTTTTTTTGGGAGACTTTTAATAACAACTTTAATTTCCCTTGGTGTTATAGGTCAGTTTAGGTCATTGATCTGTTCTTAATTTAATTTGGTAATTGGTGCTTATTGAGGAAGCTGTCAGTTTCTTTTAGGTTTTCCATGAAAATAGAGTATAGATTTTCAAATATGACCTAATTCAAATATTACCTAATTTTTCTCTGTATTTCCTGGGTGTCTGTCATTATATCTCCTTTTTTATTTCTGATTTTGTTAATGTGAATATTCTCTATCTGCTTTTTGGTTAGTTTAGATAAGTATTTGTCTATCTTGTTGACTTTCTCAAAGAATCAACTTTTTGATTCATTGATTCTTTGTATTGTTCTCTTTGTTTCTAAACTGAATGATAGTGTTGCTGGGTATACTACTCTATGTTGGCATCCATGTTCTTGTAGTGTCTGTATAACCTCTGACCAGGACCTTCTTCCTTTCATTGTGTCCATTGCATTTCCATTTTTTAGCTTTGTTTATGTAGTCACAGCTAGAAGAGATACTTAGGTGGTATGAAATAGATCCATTAGTGGTTCAATTCAATGTGTTATGACATTGGATTTTGTATTGTATAAACAACATATATTTTATTTAAAAATGACCAAAGGATTGTATTTCATATTTTAATAAATCATAAGCCACTATTATAAAGATTACAAACCTGATGTTTTTCCCTTTCAAAATATAATATTTAATAATTGACTTATAATTTGTATTTCTAATTTAGCCTTCTTTGGTAAGATTCATTATAATCAGCAATTCAATAGCTACCTTCACTAGTTCCATGTGAATCTTCCCCTTGTGCTAACTCACCTGCTGGTTTTCAAAATACCTTAATTAATGACATTGACATCAATACACTTGCTAACACAAGACAACTAATTAAGTTTTAATTTCATTTGCTTTTCCCATTGAAGATATTCTATAAAAGAGAAAAAAAACTATTTAAATACCCATTTTTACAATGAAAACATGAGCCGAACACATGAAAACAGTGTGTTCATTATAGGTAAAGTCATGAATTATTTAATATGCTAATAAAAATTAAGGAATTCTGAAATGTCTCTTGCTTTTATATTTTTCATTCTGTTATTTTTTAATATAGGCTTTATTTTTTAAGTATTTTCATGGTTAAGGAACAAGCAATACCCAGAAACAATGATTGGATACTTTGCCCATTTTAGAAATGTTAAATTGATATTTCACAGACCTGCTGTAATTATTGTTTTTTTTCTTTTAATTGTGAAAAAAACAGTAAGTGAAAGAGCTTAAAAATATTTAATATTTTTAAATTCTTTGTTAAATAGGGTGTGTGTGTGTATTTCAGGAGGTTAAAGAAATAGGAACAACTTGATAGAAATAAGTATTAAAGAATTATGAACTGAAATGCATCTGTAGTTTATACACAGCAAAGAAACATTTGAATTCCAGCAAGCAATAATAATTATAACTCATGATATATTCAAGAAAAAAGTTATTATTTCATAATGAGCATATAGTTGATTATAAAATGGATATTTAAGAGATTTTAATTGGACACTATGATATAAGTCCTAAAAGTTAAATACCCTCCCAGGATAAAAAATATCAACAACAAAGAAAACAGCCTGTTTAAATTGATCATGACAGCAATTAAAGAAGAAAGAAAAACAGAAATATTCATATTAACAATGAATCATAACACTGGCCCCTATATAAATAATATTGTACTAGAAAAATAAGTTTTGCAACAAGAGGTCAGAGGAAAGCAAAAGTATTCAAGATGCTACAACTAACAAATAATACTATAAAATCACACACATAGATAAAACAATACATAAAATAAAACATAAAAAATCAAATACCTAGCTTAGAAAATATTTTCAGGAAATGCATATCAAATATTGAATATTTCTAAAATTATTGAGATATATACTATATTTGCTGAGACAACAATAATCATTCGACTTGCAGTATCTCACTACTATGAAGCATATAAATATTATATTCCCAGCATGTGAAAATGATGAGTTATGTTTGAAGTCATGATATCTTAAATTTTGGTCATACTATCAATTAATGGATTTCACTTGTTGAGACAGTTTAGGTTACAAAACAGTGTTCTACCAGTATGTGGACATGAATTTAATCTCAAAAACCTGTGGGAAACAGAAAAATTTTCAAGTAGGTATAGTTTCCAGTAATGACAATGATGACAAAAGAAGAACTAGAAAAAGAATCACTTTATCTTAAAGTTATGATATAAGTGGTGCAGATAGTCATATCCTCTGGAAGTGTGGGTTCCAGGATGCTTACTATTGAAACCCCAGAGTAATGAATGGTATGGCTTCAATATAAAAGAAAGTAGAAACCTAGAGAATGAAACCCCATTTTGTCTCTGACCTTTACACATCAACATATGAGTACACTGAAAACAATACCCTCATGTGCACTTCCCACATCAACAATATTTTGTGCAGAAAATTAATATAAGAACCTTAATACTCTTCAATCAAAGTGAATCCCTATGTAACATCATAATTAGATAAAGACAATCAACAGAAAGATTGATGGCCGTGGGGGGTTGGATGAGAATAGCCTTCATCGGTTCATATATTCAAATACCTGTTGGAATATTTGGGAATGATTAGGAGATGTGGCCTTGTTTAAGAAGCCATGACCTTCTAGTAGGAGGTGTAACCCCAGTAGTGAACTTTACAATTTTAAACTTTACAATTTTAATCCCCCACCACTCTTGTGCCTATGAATCACTTTATAAAGCTTTCAGCTATTGCTCAAAGCCATGCCTACCTGCTTCTCACCAGGGAGACTGGAATGAGAAGATTAAATGAGAATGAGATGGAAGATATGGGTAGAGGGGAGAATGTAGGAGCAACAAATAACACCTTCAGCTGTTGGCCATGTGGGTTTAGTGTCTGACATTACTAGAAGAATGAAATTCTAGGTGTATACTCAAGAAGTAAAATTAGGGTGGAAATAATACAATTGTATTATAACTTTAAGAATAAGATAATTATAAATATATATGTATTAGATAGATATATAATACACATACATCTTTTTTAAAATGTCACTTGTTATTCACCATGAATGAGAAGAATGTATATTTACCTTCTATGCAGTGAGATCCTACAAGACTAATATCAAATACACTTGATTATCAGTAAACATTTTATGAAGTAGATTAAGATTTAAGGATCCTCCATAGGAAAACGTAGCTCAAATTGGTGCTCTAAGCACAGGGATGTTGAAGCAATATGATTACCACAATTTCGTTGACAACCTAATTTTCCAAGAAAATTACAGATATCCAAAAAGAAAGAAAGATTAAGACAAAAACCTTAGGTTTAATTCCTCTTTGAGAAAAATAAAAAAAATAACTCATAATCTATAAAACTAAAATAAATTTAATTTTCAAGGTATTTTTCTCTTAATATGTGTTGCAAATTTAAAAATTTAACATATATATATATATATATATATATATATATATATAGAGAGAGAGAGAGAGAAAGCTCTTTCAGTTTAACAACTGAATTTAGATAATAAATTCAAAACTTTATACACTAAATGGTTAAAAACAAAAATTTACCATTTACCTTTTTGCTGCAAAGACATATGCTTAGATGCACAAAATAATTATTATAAGATTTCCATGGCAAAGTTACAATAATCATGATTGATGCATAAAAATTAAGAAATAAGATTAAATTGTGTATAGTCATGACCTGTAGCTATTTTAGAATGATCATGTACAATCAAATGTTAAGTAATAAAGAGTTTTTGATGCTTTGAAGGTGATTGAAAGAGTTAGAACATTAGTAATCCCATCTAGATACAGAGAAAGTAGGTTTCCTTGAACATTAATCATACTGAGAAACAGGTCAACACATAAATTTATTTAAGAAGTTTTAAAACCCAAACTTTTAATAAGTGAAAACTCATGTCAAGGCCCCTTGTTCCCTAGGAGGAATGATCTCTCCTTCTCAGTAAATCACACCATATTATGTGACAAGGCAGATGATGTGTTAGCGGCCACATGCTGACTGAGCAGCTGTACAAAATGAAGTAAAACCAAAATCTGAAAACATCTAGAGGCACAAACTTCTTTACATTTTAATAAAAATAAAAGAAGTCTATATTGATTACACTATTTAATAGAATAATTAATTCCCATATATAATTTTAAATATTTTAATTTAAAGGGAAATTATGTTTTTACTATATATTTTATTTTAGTTCACAGGGGCATTTTAAATTATATACATACATGATATAGTAATGTGAAAAATTCACAAATGAGTAAGTTATAACAATTTCTTGACTATGAGCTAAATGAATCTCAGAGTTCAAATGTTATATAAAATTTAGAAGTATAGCAGCAGTTCTAATTATGAATGCTGATACTCATTCACATCTGTACATTTTGATTATTACCTCAATCTCATGTTAATACTTCTGTGGAAAATATAATATCATTCTTTAAGTGGTCCTCTATAACAGGGATAATCTAGATATTCAACCCAGAAAATTTTAAGATGGCATATGTAGCAGTGTCAAGCTGTAGCTATGTCTTCATAGGCTCTGGATTCATTGTGACAATTTTACATTCGATGTTCTTCTGCTCAACTATAATAAGGCTTTTGTTTGCCATGTTTCCCCTGTTGGTACAATTCTATGAGGACTATAACTCTTTCAAAACACAACATTATTATGCACTCATTATTGGGCATCTGCCTCATGTGTTTGTTCCCACTTGTGGCTCATACTTCTGGCTCACTAATATCTGTCTTCTTATCTGAAATTGTGTTTCTTATGAGCATGAACTCACAGTCAGCTAAAGTAAACAACATATCCTTCATTCAATATCCTGCAACATCACTCTCTCTAATTAGGACACTCTTGTAATTATGCCCATCTACGAATAGGGGTTCCCAGTCTTAGGGTACTTCTTAAAGATTTCTACATCTGGTAATTACTTTCAAAATCATTTGATACTTTTTGTTGCAAAACATCAGTTTTGAACATCTATGTTTTATATCTTTTCATTAGATAGTGAATTGCATACTATATAAATACAATACAAAGCTTTGTCAAAAAAATCGTTAATGAAAATTTCCTTGTAGTGTACATCATTTGATCTGAAAGATCATAATTTTAATTCAGATAGGAATTTAATAACTCACATTTTCCAATGGTACAGATATCAAGGGAAACTGACTACTTAAAAGAGTGCATCCAATGAAACTAGTGAAATTTGTGTACATTTAAATAAACTATGACATTGCAGAAGACAAAAAAAAAACTGTTGGCTTCAGATATCTTTCTAAAAATAAAAAAAAATAGTGGAGATTTGTTTTGCCCTTATGCTTGAGTAACATCCTGAACACTTTGCCAATGAGAAATGACCTTAAAGTGCAGTGGAATTTCAATGAAGCTATCCCCTGCAGTGGAGAATAATGAAGTAGCAGCTCACACACCTTCTGGGTACTGAATAGATGCAGCTGTTGTATTGGGCTATTTGGGTAATAAGGATGATATGAAGAGCATGATGTAAGAGAGATTCCGTGCATGAATTCAGTTTGTTTCTGTTTTTTGAAGAGATAAGGCTTTCTTATTTCACTGAATATAGTTTATGAGGACAAGTATGAGAAAAAAAAAAGAGTTTGGAATCCACACTGTATATGAACCGTTCTTATCCACAAGGGTAGGGTTCAATGGAACTTGAAGATGGAAGTTGTAGCATATGTTTCGTAGCACTAAATAAAATTATACACATCCTAAGTTCATTATTACTCAAATATGAGCATGGTTTTAGGTGTTTGACATAGATGACACCACCACAGGAGAGAGTTTAATGATCAAAATATATTTGGGCAACATACACACAACCTGTTTGGAAATAAATCTTGTGTCAATTTCGTCACAAAATAGCAGAAGTAGTAATAGATTGGGTGAGATTACCTGCTTTGGTATACTAACGTTAGAGATTTAATACTAACATTTTTTTTCTTTGTGGAATGTTTTTACTATAAATGCAGCAAAACTTTATGCATACACATATAATCAAAACTGCCCTCCTGAAATAAACATTCAAATTTCTTCAACAATGAAATTAAGATTTTATATTTTTTCCAAACTACTAATACAGTTATATTTGGTAACAGTAATTCTAACTCCTAACATTACCTGAAAATAGTTGACCTTCTTTATAAAAGCAACTTTGAGAACTAAAGCAAAGTTGTACCAAAGTCCTTCTTTTGGAATCCTCCTACTTTGCAAAATTATCCCATATAAGAATAAAATTGAAACTCAAAGATTTAATATATAACTTACACACAAACTAGTTATTTTTGTCTTCATTTTTAACTTGAAATTCATGATCACAATTAAATTTTAAAAAAAAAAACATTTTAATAGTAATCTTTTTTTCTGACTATTGTGCAGGTTTTCTTTCACTTTGAATGTGTTGTATTGACTTCATCCATGTTCCTAATTTCTTGTTGGCTTTTCTCTAATTTGCTAGGAAATACAGCATTTATTATGATCCAGCTCAATTCTACTTATTGTTGTCATTGTTTTTGCTTTTTTCTTGCTTGGTTAGTTTTCTTGTAAAATTCCCAAAATGCATCATATCTATCCAGATGATTTATTTTTATTATTTCTGTGAGTTTGATAACAGCCTGAAACTGTGAGTTACAAAGTGAGTTCCAAAAAAAGTCAAGGTAACACAGAAGAACTCTGACTTGAAAAGGAAAAAAATATACATCTACATGTAAATTTTTAGAATTCTAGTTAACTCATAATTTCATTTACATAGGATCTATTTTACTCTGTGTTTTAAAAAGATGCTTTTGTTCTCCATTATTTTGCAATTTGTTAGGTACTTTATCTAATACTATTTAAGATAAAAATAAGAAAAAATAAACAATAGATAACCGAAATATAAAACATTTTTTATTCAAACAACCAATATTTTTCGCTTTAAAAAAATATAACAGCTTTGGGGGTATAGTCCTACACCTTTCACCATGAAGCTGCTACCATGAAGGTAGCTCATTAAGTATAAATGACATTTTTCTCAATTTGAATCAATTTGTTAGACTAAGATACAGCATAAATTTTTAAAGAAACAGAATCATAATTGTAATTTGCTCTTTTATAAACTGCTGGCAAATGTAGCCTTTATTCCTTCAGCATTTATACACTAGATTTGCATAACAGAAAGCTAACCTCATAGGGAGGTACATAGAAGTAGGCATACATGTGTATGCTTTACCAAGATGATAAGAACAAACATCAGCCATAAATTTCTATTGTTCTTATGCTATTAGAATATGACTTCATGATCCTGATCAACCAGAGTTATCAGGATGTATCTTTCTTTATATTTAGATTCAAGATAATACTTTATATTTACAATGGCATATATCAGTTTGGAATGTAAGCCTGACTTTAAAGTCTATTTATGGTATTCAATTAAACAATATTATCTTAAAAATTTTTATACCTGTTCCTTGAATTATATTTTATAGAAAGAGTTTGGCTAAATAAAAAGATAAAAATTAAAATAAGAGATGAATATTCGATGTTGTTATATAAAAATATATTTTATATAATCTGAAACTGGACAGCATAGCTAAAGATTAAATAAATGCATTTTTAGTAAAACTATGTGGTCTTAAATTATTTTGATCATATTAAATTTAGCGCTTTTGTCAATTATTTGAATATATTTTTAAGCTTTAGGGATACATATATTCTCCTTAGGGTTTAATATAATTATTAAAACAAATAATTTTAATAGAATCTCTGTTGAAATGATCCTCTAATATATTTATGTTGTAATCAATTTTCACTTTTATGTGTGATAATCTGAGCTTATTATTCGTATGTTTTTGATAAGTATAACTAAGTAGATATTGTTCTAGTATTAATAGTCTTGCTGGGATAAAACACTTTGGCTAAAAACAAGGAAATTTTACATGGTTTTATGAGAGAAAAGCAGATTGATTGTTTGTTTGTTTGTTTTTCAGGTTTACATTTCACAAGCCACAAAGTAAGTAAGTCAGGGCAAGAACATGAAAAGCCATTGAGAATAGAAACCACAGGGTAATGCTCCTTGCTGTTTCCTTTGGTTGAGCCTGCATAGCTGGCTTCTTTATAAACATCAGGGACATCTGTCTGCTGGAGTAAGAAGGCCGGGCCTTCTTATACCATTTACAATTGTGACAAGCCCCACAGATATGCCCATCTTGCCATTCTATTTTTCAGAGTCCCTCTATTCTCAGATGGCTCTGGGAAAAAACAAAGGTCAGAGTTACAGGTGTTTAGTACATATACGTTACCCAGAATTCTAGCTAACAGATATCCATAAAAGATAGTAAAACTCTATATTAAGTAAGCAGAAAAAAATCAGATCATAATATAACCAGAAATTAGATTCATGATGCAAAGAATGAATAAAAGCCAAGGATTTCAGGTGCCCCAAAGCTAATTATGACACATAATTTTTAATATTTGTTTATGTTTATGTTCATGGGAGATATCATGAGATAAGACATGGAATCATGGTAGTGGACAAACCATAGAAATGTGAAAAGAAGAAAAAAATGTGACATGCAAGGAGCATCAGAACACTTGGAAAACAAAGGCTAATAGTTGAAGGAGACAAGATTGAAAAACAATAGTGAATAAAGACATCCCCCCAAAATAAGAAAATAAATAAAAATGTCATGGTGAAATATTTTATTTTACATGGTAATTCAGAAATAAAGTAATGAATAAAAAATTGCACAGTCTCTCAAGGATATTTCAAGAGAATATTTTTCTATCCAGATCTTGGTTTCAGCATGCCCATTTGAAGAATGCTTAAAAAAATACTAAAAAAAAAATTCTTCTTTGAAGTAATATAATTTTGTTTGTTGCTGACAAATCAAAACATGAAACAGAGTTCTTGTGGGTCACTTATATAACTAGGCATGGTTGGACTGCACCTTGTAAGTCATTTCAACATATTACCATATACATATATGTGTATGTATATGTATATATGTATGTATTCAGGTTGTGTTAAAATTTTCATTAAATCATCAGTAAATTGGCTCCAAAATTCAGTCAAGAATGTACCAAAAAGTCTAAACAGCAAAATAAATAAAAGGCAAGTTAATGGTTCATTATTACATTAGAAAATCAATGTCTTAACCATGGAAAATGAAAAGGAAAAACAGGGAATATTCCAAACTGAACAGAGCAAACTAAATCCCTAATGTAGTTAAAAAAAAACTGCTTGTTAATTTTTGGTTATAAGTATGGTGGTCTTAGTGTCAACCAAGATGATGTAAGTAAAAGAAAAATATTAGTAAAAACTATATCATCTAATGTCAAGTCAGTACAATAATTAAATAAAAATTATATTAACCCTGTGAACTAATTATTTAAATGACATTTATAAACTGTTCACTACATCTATTGGAAAACTTTGGCCCCAGTTGGTAAACCCAGCACAGCATGATGTGTCTGTATTGCCACAGGAAATTTGAGGTCCTACTTCAATTCTGTCTTAAGTAAAGGCTGGCAAATTACAAGTTCTTGAACTGGATTTTGTGGTTCTTTTTCCCTTTTAACAAGAATGGTCAGTAGGTTATTTTGATGCTGAACTTATTTTTAATTATAAATTTACAAGTTAAAATAAAAAAGCAAAGTAAGTAAAAGTGTAGAGGCTTAAGTCTTTAGCTATTAAGATTAATATTTTCTCCTCCTGAGTGAGGTATCACAAACCCAGAAAGATAACCAAGGGACGTACTCACACATTAGTGGACATTAAACAAAAAGCAAAGCATGTCCAAACTGCAAACCACAACCATTGAACAGCTTGGGATCTGAAACACCTTGGCCCAGCACTTTGGGACCCATTCCCTTCACAGGAACACCTGACCCAGTCTTGATGTTGGGATGAGGACAGGGGATCTGCGTTGAGTGGATGCTGAACTGAGCCACATTAGGACCTTGGGATCTCCTGTCCTTGCTGGGGAGGAGATAAGGGGATGGGGAGAAGAGAGAGTGTTTGGGAGAAGCAGGAAGGGGAAGTGAGTTTGAACAAGGGTATCCATGGATAATAAATAAGACTTTATTTATAATAAAAAGGAAAAAGGATTAATATTTTCTCAAATCAGTTCATACTAAAATCTCTAATAATACTGTTACATTCTTTGTTAATTTTACCATTATAATGAAGAAGGTTTTTTTTTTTTTTGCTTTATTCATACTTCTAGAGTGCATTTTATTTGCTTTTATCTGGATAAGACATTCTCCTTTGTTGAAATGATTGGTGTTTGGCAGTAGATTAGGTGAAGTTTCTAAAGGAATATTTAATTTTTCTTTCAAATGGGACTAATTCTTTTCTTGAAAAAGGACATTTATAGTAGTTGAATTTTTACCATCTTTAGAATTATATGTTATTGTAGGTTTATAAAAATTTTGATTGTAATACATATGAAGCATTAACATAACTGAAAGTATCAGTGTTTTAAGAAGCTCTTCAAGAGAACAAAAACACATAAATACTTCATATATTGTAGTCTAACACTATTTTTATAAAATGTTATCACAGTCAAGAGTTGAAAAGATGGTGCTTTATAATTAAGTACAAATTATTCAGATAAGTGTTTACAAATTTTAATTTTAGTAGTTATGCCATTTATACTGAAGTTGTGAAAACAGTGAAGTAAAATTTACTGAGGAAAATACTGAATTTAACATATAATACATAGAATTCATTATCTGCTATTCTTTTTGTAAAAATACTGTCCATAGTATGTATTTAATAATAATAGTAATTTTGAAGACTAATATATTGATTTTTGGAGCTAAGTTGATTTGTACTGGTAAATACAACTGACACCCAAACACATAAAAAACAAAACATACATACATGCACTCGAGAGCACACACACACACACACACACACACACACACACACACACACACACCAGACAGAGACAGAGAGAGAGAGAGAAAGAGAAAGAGAGAGAGAGAGAGAGAGAGAGAGAGAGAGAGAGACTAAATCTTTTTTGATATTATTAATAGAATATATTATCAATTACAAACTTTACAAACCATTTGCTTGTTCTTTTTGCTTTTATTATAAAATGGAACTCCAAAACATTTTACTTGTAAGCATAGTATAATGAAAAATATAGAAATCTTTTGGACTTTCCTGGTAAATTTGTGAACTGACTTACCAACAGTTTCTAGAGAAATATGTATGAATTCTTACAATAATGTTATTTTCTTTTTTTCTTCTTTATTTATTTTGTATTTATCAAAAAACAGTAAAATGAATTTAAAATGCTGAAAAGTTAACAATAACTATAAAGAAGATAAAAATCATAAGCATGACTTATCAAGGTTGATAATGCAAATAAGATTAGTACACATATATTTTCTCTGTGTTCAGCTTTCCCACTGAATTTTTTTTTCCATCTCTGTATATCCTTATTCAAGGTCCCTTCCCCCTCCCACCACATCAGGTCATTTTACTTCTCCGCAACTCCCCATCCCCTCCCTGGGCAGGGAGCAGACAGTCCTATGGTCCCACTGACCTAATAATGCTTGAATCAGTCTCCACTCCTGGCCAAAGCCAGTTTTGTCCACCCTCCCTCAAGAGTGAGTCAGGTGTTCCTGTAGTTGGAGTGGGGTGCGAAGGGTCAGTCCAAGGTGTTTCTGATCCCAAGCTGTTCAGTGGTTGTGGTTTGCCGCTTGGATATGCTTGGCTTTTTTTCTTGTTTGTTTAGAGACCACTAATGAGTGAGTACATCCCCTGCTTATCTTTCTGAGATTGTGATACCTCGCTCAGGAGGACATTCTCCAAATCCATCCATTTGCCTGTGAATTTTAGGATATCATTTTTTCTTACTGCTGAGTAATATTCCATTGTGTAGATGTACCACAGTTTGTTAATTCATTCTTCATTTGAGGGACATCTAGGTTGTTTCCAGGTTCTTGCTATTACAAATAATGCTGCTATGAACATAGTTGAGCTAATACCTTTGGAGTGTGAATGTGCCTCTTTAGGGTATACACCCAGAAGTGGTATTGCTGGGTCCTTGGGGAGATTGATTCTCAATTTTCTGAGAAACCACCATATTGCATTCCCAAGTGGCTGAACAAGCTTACACTCCCACCAACAATGCAGCAGTGTTCCCCTTGTTCCACATCCTCTCCAACATAGGCTGTCATCTGTGCCTTTTATCTTAGCCAATCTAAAAGGTGTTAGGTGGTATCTCAAAGTTGTTTTGATTTGCATTTCTCTGATGGCTAAAGATGAAGAGCACTTTTTCAGGTGCCTTTCAGCCATTCATAGTTCCTCTGCTGAGAATTCCCTTTTTAGATCTGTACCGCATTTTTTGATTGGGTTATTCAAGGTTTTGGGCTCTAGATTCTTGAGCTCTTTATATATCTTAGAGATCAGTCCTCTATCACTTGTAGGGTTGGTGAAAATCTTTTCCCATTCTGTAGGCTGTTGTTTTGTTCTAGTGACAGTGTCCTTGACTTTGCAGAACCTTCCTAGCTTCAGGACATTCCACTTTTTGATTGTTGGTCTTAGTGTCTGTGCCACTGGTGTTATATTTAGGAAATGGTCGCCTGTGCCAATTTGTGGAAGTGTATTTCCCACTTTCTTTTCTATCAAGTTCAAAGTGGTTGGGTTTATGTTGAGGTCTTTGATCCACTTGGATTTGAGTTTTGTGTAGGGTGACAGGCTCGGATCTATTTGCATTTTTGTACACACTTCCATCCAGCTATGCCAACACCATTTGTTAAATATACTATCTTTTTTCCATTGAATGTTTTGGGCCTCTTTGTCAAAGATCAGGTGTTCATAGGTGTTTGGGTTAATGTCTGGATCCTCAATTCTATTCCATTGGTCCACAAGTCTGTTTTTATGCCAGTACCAGGCTGTTTTTATTACTATAGCTCTATAGTATAGCTTGAAGTCAGGGGTGGTGATACCTCCTGAGGTTCTTTTGTTGAGTAAAATTGTTTTGGCAATCCTGGCTTTCCTGTTATTCCAAATGAAATTGAGTATTGTTCTTTCATGGTCCAAAAAATATTGTGTTGGGAGTTTGATGGGCAGTGCATTGAATCTGTAGATTGCCTTTGGAAGAATTGCCATTTTTACTATGTTGATCCTACCTATCCAAGAACATGGGAGAGCTTTCCATTTTCTGATATCCTCTTCAATTTCTTTCTTCAGTGATTTAAAATTTTTGCCAAATAGGTCTGTTACTTCTTTGGTTATAGTTACTCCAACGTATTTAATACTATTTGCAGCTATTATGAAGTGTAATGTTTCCCTTATTTCTTTTTCAGCTCTTCTATCTTTAGTGTATAGAAGGGCTACTGATTTCTTTGAGTTAATCTTGTATCCTACTACATTGCTGAAGGTGTTTATCAGCTGTAGCAGTTCCTTGGAAGAATTTTGTGGGTCACTTATGTATACAATCATATCATCTGCAAACAGAGATAGCTTCACTTCTTCTTTTCCAATTTGTATCCCCTTAATCTCTTTTAGTTCCCTTATTGCTTTAGCTAAAACTTTGAGAACTAGTTTGAATAGATAAGGGGAGAGAGGACATCCTTGTCTAGTTCCTGACTTTAGTGGGATTGCTTTGAGTTTTTCTCCATTAAATTTGTTACTGGCTGTTGGCTTCTTGTAAATCACCTTTATTATATTTAGGTATTCTCCCTGTATTCCCGATCTCTCCAGGGCTTTAATCATAAAGGAGTGTTGGATTTTTTCAAAGGCTTTTTCCGCATCTAAGGATATGATCATGTGGTTTTCTTCTTTTCAAATCATCACAGTTTCTCTCCTGTCTCTGGAATTGTTTATATATATATCTACATGTCCTAACTTGGTTTTTATCCTTTTTCTCCTTTTCAAATAAGAAGAAGTAACCAAAAAAAGATTAATATGGTATTTGAAATGGTTAGAGTTTTTCTTCTCTCTTGTGTTAGAAATAGAAGCAATGTAAGTACAGTCATTCTAAGCACAACATTTGGATGAGAATTTTAGACTCTTGGTGTCAGCTGCCTCCTGAAGAGTCATTTTTTTCTTATGTATTATAATTATTTTTTGTCTCCATCATTATTGATTATATATTATATTATATCAGAGACATATAGAATTACTATCCGTCTTAATTGTACATTACACCTAGGCTTTTCTATTTGCCTAAAAGTTCTCCAATTATAACAAAATATTATCACTCCTAATAGTTTCTTCTGACAGTAAAATCTTCAATGTGATCTCCAGCATTTTCAAGCATTATTATCCCTCATTATTTTGTCATCCTTGTTCTACTAAAATTTATCTCATACCAACAATTTATCAAAGCTTGCAGAGCTTATATTGTACAACTCAATTATTTATCAGTTACTAATACTTGTCTAGCTTCATTTTTAGTCCTATGTTCTTATGATTATTACCTTTCTCAAACACATAAAGTATTTGATATTATTCTCCAGTAAATCCTTATTCACAAATATTTCACTCCAGTTTATTACTGTGAATATTTTCAGTTTAATGGTATTTGTGCTCTGAATGATGATGTGTCTTCTTGATTTAACAATGAGAAATTCATCACTACTTGTCTACACATAATAAAATCAATACAGTATTACTGGTACACTCTTAAAGAATTGAATTAATAATTACATTCTGAGATTCTTGCCAAAATAAATACAAAGACTACATAATCAATTTTATTATGCTCATTGTTAGAAAATTAATTAAAGATTGCATATACACAGGAAGAAATGATGTAATCCAATGCTGACTCAAAAAGTTGATATTAAAAATCTGTTAAAGACATAATTTACCTTGAATTGTAATAGAAAGCACTATCTTTTTTCCAGCACAGAGAAAAAATAGCATAATATCATGATTTGTCATTGAATATTATGAATCTCCTCTTGGTGCCACATTTGATTTATTGCTAAGAGTTATGGTTTTGCAATTTCTTATTTTCTATTGAAATCTTCGTGTAATTAGAAGTGGTTTATGGTGGAAAAATACATTTCCATTTACAGTAACATAAGATTTATAGATATCATCCACAACACTGATATTATTGATATTCAAATTACTACTCTCAAAAATTAGTAAAGCTTCCTCACAAATTGGAATATAACACAACGATATTATTAATTACAATCTGTTAAAAATAAATAATATCTTTATTTTGTTAAGGCTCTCAAAGTCTAACAAAATGTAGTTGAAATTTTTTGAATATCCCTTCTAAAATTTGTATGATTCTGAATAAACATTTATGGTCACCATCAACTAATAACTCTTTATCTCTGCTCCTCCAAATCATGAGAATTCAGAATATACAATAAAATTTATAAATCTATAGTACATTATTAACACTGCTTTGTGTTCAGGTAAAAAAAAATCACAATATAAAAATTGTTTATAGATCTAAAACACATTTTTTAACTTGTTATCTTTATATAAGTGTCTAAGCTAGACAGAATTACTGATTTTTTTCTATAATACTTTCCTTTGGGTTAAAACAATTCATCCTAGGCCAGGCTCATAAAAGGCAGGATATAAACAAGTTTACAGGCCTGGCCAAAACTGAAATTTACAAGATTTGAGAGGTCCAGTAGGAGTCAATAGAGACACTCAAGAAGAACATAAGGAGGAGTCACACCACCCTGCTGTGTGAAGGAAAACTCTGGAATTCCATGTCATGCAGACAGCTCAAGGCTGCTTGATTTTATGAGTCATCACTCTTATGGAAGTGGGATCATTGATTGTACAGCTATCTTTAAAGTTGTTCATATTCCTGTAAGCCACAACAATACATTTCTTGGTTCATACAATTGCACACTAGTAGTATGATTGTCATTGCATACCTCGCTGAGGTTGAGCATATATATATATTTGTTTACAGATCCCAGGAACCCTTATAGCAAGTGTTCTTTAAAAAAATAAGAAAAAATAAAATTAAAAAAAAGAAAAACACAAACTTTAAAATTAAATATTCTATGCAAGAAAATTTTTTGACAAGCTAACATTAAGAAAGTAGTTAACAAATTAAAAATAAATTTGAAATCACTATTTTATGGAAATACAGTCCTATTAGGCAACTCACACTGCTCTAATATTCATTAGATAGCCCAGACTGATCTGAAATCCTTAGACTCTCTTTAGATGTTTGAAAGCTAAGAACCTGAGAGCATAATCCACCACAATTTAGAAAAATTCAAAATGAAATTCTGTTTTTCTTATAGCTCTTAATCACAATATTTTTGGCAGTATAATGCTAAGACTAATTCAGTTTATTCAATGTATTGATACAATCAAATTTTCTTTTTATAGTACTTTCACTATTATATAACATCATGCCATTTTCATTTATAAGTATGTTTTTTCCTATGTAAATGAAAGAATACTTCAAATTTTCACAAAGTAAAATGATTTCTGTACTCAAAACTCTAAGAAATCTGAAGCTTGTATACTCCACTGAACTATGTGTCTTTGTCATAGTTAAACTCCTGAGAATAGTTACCTAAATTTACTACATCAAGTATTTCTGCTCTTGCCACTTCAAATAGGTTCCTGTCACCACTCCACTGACATTGCTTTTATCAAGGGCATCACTCACATCTATTGCTGTTAAAAAAAATTGCCAGCTCTCAATGCTTGCTCATACTTGACATTTCATTATCATTTAACATCACTAGAAACTCTTAGTTCTTGAAATGATTCTTTTCCTTGAATTCCATGGGCTTTATTATTAACTTTTTCTTTTTTTTTTCTGTGTTTCTATCTCATGGGCACTCCTTATCTTCCTGTGTTAGATACTTTCTAAATACCCTGACTGCTAAAACTGGGATAATTTAGGGCATGAAATTTCATTTTTAACTATTTTATACTATTGTCACACAGTTGAAATTCTCTTTTTTGGCTTTTTTATTATTAATAGTCATATTTTTTATCTGTATATACCCTGTTCAAGCTCTCTTCCCTCTCCCATCTCTTCCACTCATTCTCTCCTCTCCACATCTCCTCATCTCCTCCCCAGAAAGGGCAGGAGGTCCCAACATCCCATTGTGGCTTAATTCAGCATCCATTCCTGGGTGATCGAGTTTCCACTCCCCAAAATCAAGATTGGATCAGGTGTTCCTCAGTTCTTATCTGTGACATTATTTTGTTGGCAGGATGTTGATATTTTAGAAGATATTAAAGTTTCTATCTAAAATATATAGAAAGAATTTTTAAAGTATTATATTATTAAAAGCCAACATTTTCCATAGACTTTGTATATGCTATCTTTGCTATCTTATGAAACCCTACCTTATAGTACACATCCATTATGGATATATTCTCATGATTCCTATTTTAATTTTTTATCTGTTTTATCATTGTTACTAATAGTACCATTCTTATTTTGTCTTTTATAAATACTATTTTTTATCCAAGAATAATACTTAAATGGAACCAACAGAGAAGAATAATGAAAATATAGTTTTAAGTGGGTATAAATTGTATTAGTAAAAGTACTGGCTGCTTTTCCTGGGGAATCAAGTCCAATTCCCAGTACTGTATGATGATATGGAACTATCTTTTTAAAATTATTTTATTGTTTTTTGAAAATAAATATCAAACTTTATATAAACAAAAAACCATTCAGAATAGCTACATAAAAACTCATACAGTAATGAAAATTCTCTTTTCTCTAAAATACATGAAGCACAAAAAATAAAATATAAAGCTTCTCAAGTCAGGTTAGGCTCAGCAACAGATGAAAAAAAGCACAGTAGGTCCTAACTAATACCCATGGATGCACTATGGAAATGCAACCATCTTTAATTTTAGTCCAAGTGAATCAACTCTTTTTTTCTACCCTCAAAATACAGCAGGGGTACACATATTAGAAAGATATACACACAGGTAAAAAAACTATAGAAATAATAAATCAATATATAAGATTCTAAAAGGGAAAGTAGGAGCAGCTTGCAAATATGATTTTTATTAATATTTCTGAAGGGAAATGGAGAAAGAGCTAATCTTGGAGAAAGAAGTGGAGGTTGGTTACTTAATATTAAATTATTTATCTGAAGTGTCTGTGTGTGTGTGTGTGTGTGTGTGTGTGTATGCACATGGGCCATGTGGCATAGAGGTCTTAGAAAAGCACAAATTTAGCAAATATAACATCTCTAAATTCCATTAACTGATAACTAGTATGTTTTAAGAGCTCAATGAAACTCGAACGAAACCTTTGAGTAGAAAAATTTTCCCTATATATGTTCCATTAGCCAAGCACAACATAGATTTTCAACAGATAAATAATTTCTGTGAAAAACTATCATTATTTCAAAATTATTCAAAGTGGGAAAGAATAAACTTGAGGGTAAATAAGTTAAGTTTGTATAATGTAAGTAGACAAACTAGAAAGAAAATTACAAATTATAGACAGGGGCTACTACATAAAGAAATGCTTTTTATTATGATTGTATATCTGATCCAATTACAGATGTCGGGAATGACTCTAAAACATTTAAATTTATTTTTATTAAAATAAAGTTGTTATTTTGATTAAGATCTTAAATTCTTAATATTTTGTCTTTAAATTTAATGAAACAGTTAAGGCAGTGAAGTATGCTTCTATTGCCATTTTCAGTTTTTATATTTATTTATTTATTTATTTATTTCAAAGAATTCACACTTTCCATCTTTGTAAATCCTTATTCAAGGTCCCTTCCCCCTCTTGCCACATCAAGTCATTCTTTCTTCTCCATAACTCCCCATCCCCTCCCTGGGCAGGCAGCAGACAGTCCCATGCTCCCACTAATCCAATATTGCTTAGTCCAGTCTCCACTCCTGGCAGATCCAGCTTTCTCCCCGCCACCAACCTCAAGAGTGACTCAGGTGTTCCTCTAGGGGGAGTGGGATCCAAGGAGTCAGTCCAAGGTGTTTCTGATCCCAAGATGTTCAGTGGTTGTGGCTTGCAGCTTTGGCATGCTTTGCTTTTTTCGTTTGTTTGTTTGTTTAGAGACCACTAATGAGTGAGTACATCCCCTGCTTATCTTTCAGAGTTTGTGATACCTAACTCAGGAGGATATTCTCCAAATCCATCCATTTGCCTACAAATTTTAGAATATCATTTTTTCTTACTGCTGAGTAATGCTCCATTATGTAGATGTACCACAGTTTGTTAATCCATTCTTCAGTTGAGGGAAATTTAGGTAGTTTCCAGGTTCTTACTATTACAAATAATGCTACTATGAACATAGTTGAGCTAATGGCTCTAGAATGTGACTGTGCATCTTTAAGGTATACACCCAGAAGTGGTATTGCTGGGTCGTTGGGGACATTCATTCTCAGTTTTCTGAGAAACCGTCATACTGCATTCCAAAGTGGCTGAACAAGCTTACACTCCCACCAACAATGGAGGAGTGTTCCCCTTGCTCTGCATCCTCTCCAGCATAGGCTGTCCTCTGTGTCTTTTATCTTAGCCAATCTAATAGGTGTCATGTGGTATCTCAATATTGCTTTGATTTGCATTTCTCTGATGGCTAAAGATGATGAGCACTTTTTCAGGTGCCTTTCAGTCATTCATAATTCCTCTGCTGAGAATTCCCTTTTTTAGATCTGAACCCCATTTTTTGATTGGGTTATTCAAGGTTTTGGGCTCTAGATTCTTGAGTTCATTATATATCTTAGAGATCAGTCCTCTATCACTTGTAGGGTTGGTGAAAATCTTTTACTATTCTGTAGGCTGATGTTTTGTCCTATTGACAGTGTCCTTGGCTTTACAGAAGCTTCTTAGCTTCAGGAGATCCCACTTATTGATTGTTCGTCTTAGTGTCTGTGCCACTGGTGTTATATTTAGGAAATGGTCGCCTGTGCCAATTCGTAGAAGTGTATTTCCCACTTTCTTTTCTATCAGGTTTAAAGTGGCTGGGTTTATGTTGAGGTCTTTGATCCAGTTGGATTTGAGTTTTGTGTAGGGTGACAGGCTCGGATCTATTTGCATTTTTCTACACACTTCCATCCAGCTATACCAACACCATTTGTTAAATATACTCTCTTTTTCCATTGAATATCTTTGTCAAAGATTAGGTGTTCATAGTTTTTTGGGTTAAGTCTGGATCCTCACTTCTATTCCATTGATCCACAGGTCTGCTTTTACGCCAGTAGCAGGCTGTTTTTATTACTGTAGTTCTATAGTATAACTTGAAGTCAGGGATGGTGATATCTCCTGAGGTTCTTTTGTTGAGTAAAATTGTTTTGGCAATCCTGGCTTTCCTGTATTTCCAAATGAAATTGAGTATTGTTCTTTCAAGGTCCAAAAAATATTGTGTTGGGATTTTGATGGGCAGTACATTGAATCTGCAGATTGCTTTGGTAGAATTGCCATTTTTACTATGTTGATCCTACCTATCCAAGAACATGGGAGAGCTTTCCATTTTCTGATATCCTCTTCAATTTCTTTCTTCAGTGACTTAAATTTTTTTTCAAATAAGTTTGTTATTTCTTTGGTTATAGTTACTCCAACGTATTTAATACTATTTGCAGCTATTATGAAGGGTAATGTTTTTCTTATTTCTTTTTCAGCTCTTCTATTTTTAGTGTATAGAAGGGCTACTGATTTCTTTGAGTTAATCATGTATCCTGCTTCATTGCTGAAGGTTTTTATCAACCGTAGCAGTTCCTTGGAAGAATTTTGTGGGTCACTTATGTATATGATCTTATCATCTGCAAATAGAGATAGCTTCACTTCTTCTTTCCCAATTTGTATGCCCTTAATGTTTTTTTCATTCCCTTATTGCTTTAGCTAAAACTTCAAGAACTATATTGAATAGATAAGGGGAGAGAGGACATCCTTGTCTAGTTCCTTTTTTTAGTGTGATTGCTATGAGTTTTTTCTCCTTTTTGTTTGATACTGGCTGGTCAGCTTCTTGTAAATGGCCTTTATTATATCTAGGTATTCTCCCTGTATTCCTGATCTCTCCAGGGATTTAATCATAAAAGAGTGTTGGATTTTGTCAAAGGCTTTTTCCGCATCTAAGGATATGATCACATGGTTTTGTTCCTTTAGTTTTATATGATGGATAACGTTTACAGTTTTGTGTATGTTAAACCACCCCTGTGTTTCTGGGATGGAGCCTACTTGGTCATGGTGGATGATATTTTTTATACATTGTTGGATAAGGTTTGCCAAAATTTTGTTGAGAATTTTCGCATCAATATTCATGAGGGAAATTGGTCTGTAATTCTTCTTTGTTGTGTCTTTGAGTGGCTTGGGTATTAGAGTAATTATGGCCTCATAAAAGGAATTTGGCAATATTCCTTCAGTTTCTACTGTGTGAAATAGTTTGAGGAGCAATGGTAGTAATTCTTCTTTGAATGTCTGGTAGAATTCGGCACTGAAACCATCTGGACCAGGGCTTTTATTTTTGGGGAGGCTCTTAATGACAGCTTCAATTTCCTTAAGGTTTATAGGTCTGTTTAGGTTATTAATCTGATCTTCATTTAATTTTGGTAGATGGTACCTGTCCAGAAAGCTGTCCATTTCTTCTAGGTTTTCCATTTTTGTGGAATACAGATTTTCACAATATGATCTGATAATTCTCTGGATTTCCTGGGGGGTCTCTTATTATGTCCCCATTTTCATTTCCGATTTTGTTGATTTGAACACTCTGTCTGTGTTTTTTGATTAGTTTGATTAAGGGCTTATCTATCTTGTTAACTTTCTCAAAAAAACAACTCTTAGATTCATTGATTATTTGTATTGTTCTTTTTGTTTCAGTTGTATTGATTTCAGATCTAAGTTTGATTATTTCCTCATTTTGCAGTTTTTAAATGAATAAAACAGAAAATCTAATTGAATATGTAGATTTTTGGATACAGGGATATCTTCTTTATCAACAATTGTAGTCTAATTGTCTTTCTTCTAATAAAAAAGTCAGGCTGCATTGGTATATTCCTTGTAATTGTGAAGTTTTAGTTATGGTAAGATTAAATTTGTAAAAACCATCACTCTTCCTTTTCAAGACTTTAGGTGTGTCATAAATGGCTAGCTAATTTGTAGCATGAAGCAAAGATGATGCAAAGAATGTTTATACTAGAAAATATCCTATATCACACTGGGAAATCTGCAATAGGTCAAAATACAATATTTTATAAGAATTCAATATCTTGATTCCTTGGAAAAATAAGTTGTACAAAATTTAAATGTATATATCTAGTTTGGGTATGCCTTAATAAAGCTAGACTGGGAAGTTATTACTTTTTCAATTTTCCTATAGAATATAAAGGCATTTGATATTTTACATCTTATTCTACACTTCAATATATGAAGGATTGCAGAGCATGTTGTCTGTCATTGCTTTAAAGAGACCTACTTCATTAGGCCCAGAATCTTAATGAAGATGGACCATAACCCACAAAGCTTTATTCATATATATATATATATATATATATATATATATATACACTCAGTTATCAGTACTCTCAGATTTATACTTACACTTATGATCCCCATTTCCAAAAAAGAAAAAAAAAAGCCCATTCGTACTGCTCATTTACTTACTGAAGCATAGTTGAACTTACTATGGTCAGCCCATTTAAGAAAACAAGTCCTTCCACACTCACACCCCTGACAGGGCCATCAATGCAGAAGTGAAGCACTGTGTCATTAATGTCCGAAATGTTTATTCTATACATGAAAGTTTGCTTTTCAGCATAGTTAAAAAATGAGGGATATCTCGAGAGTTTTCAGTTCAAATGACATATAGGTTTCCAATGAAGAGTGTTGTTTAGGAATGACTGAGACCCCTGGATGGCTTGTATGACAGTGTGAACTGATAAACATGTAATAAATGTGGATGTTTTCACTGTTGGGTTATTCTCTGTGTATCCTTGATAAAATTAATAAAAGTTGAATAAGTTTTATATAAAAAGTAATAAAGATCCAAAAGGATTGGGAAGTGATCAGTTCCATATTTTATCTGAATCAACATCAGTTTGTATTACTCATTAAAATTATTAAAAGGAAATATTTTTTAAAATCTTGATAATATTCTTGCCATTATTTGTGGAAAGAAAGAATTTGATGACACAAAGAAAATATATGTGTAGCAATTTTATTTGTATTTCCACGCTTGATAAGCCATGCTTATGATTCTTATCCTCTGTATAGTTATTGTTAACTCTTCTGCATTTTATATTTTTTTTACTGTTTTTTTTTTTGATAAATACAAAATAAAGAAGGAAGAAAAAAAAGAAAGAAACAGAAAAAAAGAGTTATTTGGTTATTTGATGAGAGTTGTCCCAGTTCTTCTTGAACAAAAGTTGTGTTTGGATTGTGATAACTAAAAAGCAGTGACACAGTGACAGGCCCTGAAGGCTGATGATAGAGTGGTTCCTCAAAGGACAAACCATAGCCATAATTAGTTTTTTCTCCTTACATTTCTGTCAGTCCTGTACAATGCAAACAATGCCAAAAATTCATCATAGTTCAACTGACAGATATAAAAAAAAAAACCTAGGTGACTTTGTGAAGGATCATTTCTTATATCCCTGTAAATTTGTTAGTATTGTATAATCTTTAATAGTTATCACATATATTATCATACATTCATATTGTTGATATGAACCAGTAGTTTTGAATGATTTTATACATTATTTCCTAGGAAATTATCTTGAAATATTAACAGTCTGTAACCTACTACTTTGTGTGAAAGACTATCTGCTTTATTCTGAGTTGGGTAGGTTCTGTTTCTAATAGTTCAAATAATATAAATTATATTCAAGCAGTTTGCAAGTTTTCTAATCACTATATAAAATTTTCAACAAATTCAAAAGACCGGTTGTATTAGACAGTTGTGGGGACATATAAACTGAACAGCAAACTGTAACACTAAACACATCTCACAGCAGGTATAAATCAAAAAACAAGACAGGCTCTATATCATGTAAGCCAAAATTCCATTATAGATGGGAATGGGCCCAAGAAATTCCACCTTTAGTCTTAGATAGGAGCGACTAACAATTGTTGGTTGGTAAGTTAGAAAACTTTGGTATTCATCAGAAGTGTGGCCTATAGCCCTATTGAGTGGAGCCATGTAGATGGGCCTGCATGCGTGAAGTTTATAGGGAGCATGATGTAAACTCTAGGTTTGAGGGCGGGGGCAGCACATAAAGTTGGGAGGATATGGAATGAAGAAGAAGGAAGAAAGTACAGTGGGTTTGACTGAAAGAAACATGTATGTATGTAATTTTTAAACAATATAAAATATAAAAACAATTTTTCATTCAGTATTTACCATTTCCTTGCAAAATCAATAAATACATTTTTTTTAAAATAAAAAGAAAATTTATTTAAAAAGAAATAAGCATAGTTTGTTTTCCCAATGGGACTTCCCCTTGGAGAAAGCTCAATTTTTATTTGCAAATGGTTATTAATTTCTATATTGCTTTTGGATTAAGCTTGGGGGCATATATCTATTTCTCCTTTCAGCTCTAGGACCCCTTCTGGTGCATATCCCTGCAGGCTCTGTTCATTCTGCTTTAGTAAATGTATATGTGTGCTGATAATGCTGATTACAGGCCATGATTTTTTAGTGGCCCCATCCCTTATTGTTCTTTCTACCTCATCTTCTTGGGTTCCCTGACTCCTGAAAGAAAGGGTGTGATGGAGACATCCCATTTAGAGAGAGTGTTCCAAGGTCACTCACTCTCTGCATAAAATCTTGCTGTGAATTTCTGTATTTCTTTTCATTTCTGTAGAATGAAGATTCTATGGTGCTAGCTAAGCAAAATACTGACATGCTTCTCTGGCTGAAGTGTTATAAATTTTTTTGTAGACAATTTTGTGTAGACAATCAGATACATTAGATAATACATTAAAACAATCTTTGAATGTAACTCTCCCATAAGTTCATTTTTTATTTAATAGTTTCTAAGTTTGTGCCAAGCATGATCTAATTCTATACTGTCTTCATTCTTATTGTTGGATACAGATGATCCATGTGACTCATAAAAATCATTGAGCACAAAGTACCTAAGCCAAGAAAACCCCAAATGGCATTAGTTTCTTAGTCCTGAGTGGTTCTAGAATTTCTTTCTTTTCAGGTGATCTTTCAATTTTGTTAAAATGCAGAAATTTTTCTTATTCTTCAATTTGTTTGAATATCTTTTTAATTGATATTGTTCTAATTTTTTGATGCTCTGATTAATATGATCACAAAACACATCTCAGAAATCTAACTTTTCATCTTATACATCCAGGTAATAAATACTTTTGAAATATTAACACATGAAATTAAATTTGAGAGTTAGATGATAGTTGGTAAAATACTTGTATATTAGTGTCAAGACCCAAGTTCATATCCTTAGAATACTTGAAATAAAGAAGTTACTATTTGTAATTCCCATGTGGAAAGAAGAGTAGAAAAGGAAGTAACCCACTGACTTTCTTGAGAATGCGTAGATCCATGTTCAGTGAGTGACTGTTTGCGTAGATCCATGTTCAGTGAGTGATTGTTTGGGTAGACCCATGTTCAGTGAGTGACTGTTTCTCTAACAAAAAAAAATTAAGTTAACATCATGTAAACACACATCATTCATATGCGTGCACACACACACACGCACACATAGAAACACACACATTGACACACACACACACATAGACACAATCACAAAAACATAAAAAACCACATAGAATACCCACAAATATACATGATTATAATGATTATAAAGCATACAAAAATTTTAATTTGGTTAATATATTAATACTTTTATTTTAAGTAAAAATTTCGGGAAAAATCAAAGCTATTTTAAAACATAGCTCATTTGCCTCAAAGATATAGAATCCTATCCTGCCTTCTGCATGAGAGTAAGCCAAGCCATCTACTTTGATACATATCCTTTAATATGGTCATTTTGTTTATCAAAAGCACCTTTGTATGATTTTAAATGATCTGGATTACATTTTTAAAATATTAATTAATAGTTCCATATAATTTTCTTATGACTTACTTGGCTCATTGTTTTGATACTTAATAAGATCCTATCACAGTATAGATTCTAACAAAGAAACCCTCTTGTATGAACCCATGGCAGACAGCAATGGGAGTCTCTGTTGTTAGAAGAAATCATATCTCCAAAGCAGGAAGATAGAGTGGCTATGTTTCTAATATTCAACAGAACATATATTTTAATACTAGCTGTTTTATTTCTTTGATAAATATAAATTGACCAAATGACAAATGTGGATGAAAACTTTTATTTTGTCTTTCAGAAGGGTTTCCACTTTGTAAATAAAGCTTGGGTGCCAGTGACTTAGGAATGAACTTAGTTGATCATATTTCATTACAGAAGAGGCAGAAAGATCAGGAATTAGAGGGAGGCTATAAACCCTCAAGGTCTGCACTGAGTGATATTTTTCTTCTAGTAAGTCAGTTTCTCCTATAATCTTTCAAATTATGTCACAAACTAGGTAGGAAGTGTTCAAATAGCTGAGCCTGTGGGAAGAATTTTTACTGAAACTGCATTAGTCCCCAATGGCATTTTAAGCTTCCTCTAGACTCTGCCTGTTATCTCCAAAACAGAACATGTGGCTCTGAGTGACAAATAACACAGAGTTATTGCAATGAAATTATATTCCTTAGATAATAGTAATTGTATGAATCAGAAATATTGATTATTGATTCAGATATTTTCTAATGTATGCTCAGTTAAATCAATAAATAACAGAAACAGAAATACATTACCAGTGAGCATGCTAAAAATGCAAATATTAGAGATGATATTTAAGCTTAATTATATTTTATAGTAAAAACTAGATAAAATTCAGACTTATTTTATATTTATAACATATTAAGATATGACACTGGCCAGAAACTTAATTAAACATAAGATAAACTAGAAAACTTATACAATGATATAGATATTTTACTATAAAGAAATGCATCATGATATTTAAAAATATGGTCTTGATTAGTCACAAATTAAAAAGTAGATAATTAAGGTAAAACTACCTTTCAAAGAAATTTCAAATATTAAATCTTTTAATAATTAAAATATTTTTGTGATTGTAGTACCTATGCTGATAAAGCACATATTTTTATTATGAAGGAAAATAATATAATTTCAATAAATATTTAAAGTAAACCAGAATTTAGATGTTTACATTTTATCCTGAAATCCAGACATAGAAAATACAAAGAAAGTGAAGAAACATACCTCTGCCTCAGGGTTTAAAATATTAAAAGTAAGGAATATTCACAATCCTATACAAAATACTAAAATAATTCCTGCATATTTGCATAATGGCATTAAAATTAGCACATATGTCCAGTGCATTGCATAGCGAATAGTATCAAATTTAAAAACATAAAAAGCAAAACAAAAAGTATGGAAGTTTTCCAAAAGCCTTGTTAGTAATTTCTTTTCATCCCACTGGGATTCATCTGCTGTACTATTCCTGTTGGTGATATTCCAAACCATGTTCAAATGACTACGTTAAAATAAAATATTCATTAATCCCAATAGATAAAATTACAGAACACAGATATAAAATATATTTTATAATATGTTTATTATATTTATAACAATAATTTTCATGATTTACTTTATTGGCATTATTTGTTTGGAGCAAATAAATTACCTGAACTTACTTGTCCATTTTAAGATCCAGCATTCTATCATGTCTCTCCACTTAGTAAGATGTTCATTTTCAGTATTTCCTAATTATCCCTGCTGAATTTTAACTAAAATAAATTCCTTCAGCTTAGCAACTCATGACCATTAAATTATCTGAAGCTAAATTATGGAGGTACCTGGATGATATAGTTATATATTAAACACTGAAATTTCTTTCATTATACAACTCCAGAATTGATTGTTAAAGCCTGACAAGGATAATAAACACCCCTAATTACCAAGAATCTCCGTCTCCACAAGCTACTATTCTCTTCTTAAAGGAATTTATGTGCTTTTCCAGGCAGATAGATTTGCTCTGCCTCTTAGCCTGACATAAATTATTTTTATATCAGTCTTTCAGAAAAGAGAGTGTCCTCTGAGTGATAGCTATGGGGAGTACAGTACCTCTGGGAAAAGGAAATTAATTTGTCTCATTATTTTCTATATCTCACTACTCCCTAGGCCTCCGCACAGCTCAGAAACTTATAGTGAAAGTCTAAGCCCCAACAGTTAAGATTTGTGAGCAGATATCATTAAAGAGCAAAGCTCCTTAAAATAAGGCTAGCTGTGGGGAATTGAAAGTAAAGCAAAAGAATAAAGAAACCCAACTAGGAGAGATATTTAATCCAGCTTCATTATTTTTACGGTGACACAATTATATCACCGTGTTATTTAGCTAGAAATTGCAAAATATTAGACACCTCATTAGGGAACTAGGATGTACTGTAGGTTCACAGACGGCGGGGGGGGGGGGTCTATGTTTCTCAAAGAAAGAAGAAAAAGAATCCTACAAATCATACTAATACATAAACAAATTTGAAGTTTTGAATTAAATTACATGCTCTCCTTACCTTGTGCATTGAATTATTAGTGATATTAGATGCTGAATGATTAATGACACTCATAACTATCAAAAATAATGCCCTAACAGAATATCTTAAAACTCAAACGTGAAAAGGGGCCTTTTTAATGTTAATGTTAAGTTATCTTTAATTTGCTTTAGTTATATAAATTATTTAAGCATATGATTAGCAAATCAAAACTTATATATCAGCATTACTGCATGAATCATTTACTAGAAATATGTATTATATAAGTTGCTAAAATAATATATTGTACCAGTATAACTTTAATAAGTATAGGAAGCAATTATATTAGGTATAACATAGAGCAAAATAGATTTTTAATCAGCAACTTTAGCATACAGGTATGTATATAATTGCAGAAATTTTAGTAAGTGATTTATAATGAAAATAAGTTCAAGATTAATAAATGATAAATACATAAATTTATCATTAATAAATTATAAATAAAAGGATTTTCTAATGCATATTTAATGATAGAATATTTGAAATTTATAAAAGTTTTGACTCATATTAAAACTTTGATAGAAGCACTCATTATTTAATAATAAAAAATAGGATAAAAAATAAGATCATACCATGAATTGATTATATAATACTGAAATATTTTTAAAGAGGGTCCAGAAAGAAATCAAAATATGTAAATACTGGGACTAGTATAAAAATTGCATTTTTCAAACAAATGAATATGTTTCTTATAGGCATTTATTGATAGTAGTGGTTCTTATCATATTTTTGAATCAAAACGCAGCAGTGTTATTACTGTTAGTATAGAGTTTGTTGCTATATGCTTAAACAGTAATTTCCTTGGTGTCCGATTATGCACATATTTCTCTGTTTTAGTCATGATATTTTTGGCATTTTTTACAAGTATATAATCACTCTGAAATTTATTGATTAGGCAAATGAATGCCTAAATGATATATACAAACAAATATGACTCTAAATAATGTTTTTTGGCAAATGACTGAAAAGCATATATTTTTCCAATTGTTTTTAATTAGTGATGCATTCTAAATAAATTTTCATAACTACTATTTTACCAAACATCTTCTGACAAGATACCAGTGGCAGCCCAAGGTAATGATGCTCCCTAAATAAAACTTTTTAGCTATAGTTGATTCAAATTTAAGAATAACATGGTGACTCTGGTTTCTTTATCACAAAACATCCACCTCAGCATCACTGATGATTCAATATATTTCCTAGTTGGCACTACAAAGTTCCATCCTCCTCTGGCAGTGTTGATTACATGACGTCAGGGAAGCCTCATGACTCTTGTGAATTATTTAGTCTTCCACGGGCTTCTGAGTCCCCCTTCTCCCTGCAGGCGTTAATACTTCAATTCAGAGAAAATATCCAAACATCATGCATTTTCTCATCAAACACCCTTCCTTTTATAATGTTCCCTGAACTATGTGGGATGTTACAAAAATTACTTAATCTATTTCTGGCTGAGCATTGGCCCATTAACCACAAAAACAAGCATTTATTTTCACCAGTTTGACCAACAATAAATACTTGAAGTGACATGCTCTCACTATTGAAAATAAGTTTCTAGCCCAAACTTATTTAATGACATGCACACACCATTCATAATTAATGATAATAATAACTATATGAGCATAAAGAAACAATTTTAAGAGACAATTTGAGGAGTTCAGCAACTCTTCTTAGCACAATGGTATGAAAAGGCACTTTCTACTTATTACCACCTATGGCCTCTTTAACTAACAAGTTTACTTGTAGTTTACAGTGCTGAAAATGTGTGTGTGTGTGTGTGTCCTGCGTTTGGAAGTGGCCTTGTGGTCAGAAAGTAGTTGAGAGTAGTGAGATCCAAAGTGAAGATGTTGCTAAAGTTGTTAACATTTATGGTAAGAGAATAAGACGGAGGGACTTAGAGTCACCATAAAAATATTTTTTCTATTACTTTCTCTATATTTGTTTTATATATTTTAATAATCAGTTTAATTGCTTATTTCAAAATTGATATGAATTCTGTAAAGACCACTGGTTTATGAAATAATCTGAATTTTAAGTGGAGATTTTATTTGTACAAATACAGGAAGTATTTACCAAATCATAATGGCAAAGTGGAAGTAGACAGTAAAAGAGATAGCAAATATGGCTGGCTGGAAAACATGATATATAAATGGATATGGTCAGAGTTTACAGCTATCAGCTCTTCTGCTTCTGTTAATATTATAGCACTGGGAATATGAGACAGTTCCTGTTGAATGTGCCCCAAATAATTTACATATAAGACTAGTGAGAATAGAGACGTTTCTGTGTAATGTAATTGTAATAGTTGAGCCAGTCATTTCCCTGAGACACAAATAAGACTCTGAACACTCTCCTGTGATGTTGTTCATCTCTTCTTGAGTTTATATTAGGAATCTGCCCCTTATAAAAAGAAAAGGCTCTAAATAATAATCTTTTTATCAATAGGTAATTTGAACAGCAGATCAATATCCATTGTCTTCTTGTCTACATCACTAAGTTAAATAAATGACCATTTTTTTCTAAATGATTTATAAAGAGGAGAAACAACTGCATTTTTTTTTTTTTTACATTTAGCAACACTCTATCTTTCTTGTTTGTGTTTCAAAAGCAAACAAGCAGCTGATATATTACTGAACAGGTCCTTCTTAATTATGTATTTCATAAAATTGAATATGCAAGAGCAATATGATATGCATGTAATTATTATATGGAGCATCTAGAAGTATGTATGTGAGACGGAAGATAACTAATTGTTCAGTTTCCACCCCATTAAAACTACAAAAATTGAATTCTATAATACAGGAAAATTGTTCCTGTGGTAAATGCCAGCTATTATTCCTAGTCATGGTTATGGAGCTTACATCATTCACTGAAATATTTCAAAAGTGTGTGGTTCTAATTATTAAAAAGATATGAAAAAATTATGTACAATCTGTAAAAACATATACATGGTCTAAAAAGGGTTTTAATATTCTGTTCTTGGTATTGATGAAATTCTGTGCATAGAATTAGATGGAATTGATTCATTTAATCTCATCCACTATGAATAGACAATATATAACTATCTTTAGTTATGAGCCTTACTAAAAGCATGACCTCCATCAACATACTTTTATATGTTTGTTTGTTTGCTTCTATGTGGCTTTCTCACAAGATACTATACTTGTACCTATATTATATAACTTGATATTCATAAATAAATACAGAAAAATAATTCTATTACTATTTCTTTCATTTCAACACTATTTTAGATTTGTGAAGACGTTACTACACAATACTAAATAGCTTAAAAAGTTAAAAGAAAAAAGGAACTGCATGTTTACCAATATATTGTAAATAAGAATAAATCAAAACATGATACATAAGATGAATTAAAAGGAAAACCATTGTGACACATTATTGAAGCAGTAAGAGTCAGTCCATAGTGACATTGGAGTTAATGTTATTAAAAAAGTTCTTACTCACCAATAAGAATGCAAGTATTATATGTGGAGAGATTTTGGCTTGGTGTTTCTTCAGATGTTATGGAAATGGCTAGAAAAATAATACTCAATTATTTGCTACAATTCATTTTTTCTAGAAATGCTTTTAGCTTTTAGTTAATATTCAGTTTAAATTTTAAACTACATCAATAGTAAATTTATTCTTATGAAATTACTAAATTTATTCTATAAGAGACATATCAGTGAACAAAAATAAGAAAAAATTTAATATTTTATAAATACAACCCTCCTTTTATTGTTCTGTCAGACATACTTTTCTAGAAATTGAAAAGTTATAAAAGCTCAAGATAATATTAATGAAAAAATTTGTTTTTAGAATATGTAAATGTAGGTGAGCATTTCATTTTGAAATAACTTGTTAAAAATTTAGCAATTTGTATTTTTAAAAACTTTAGTATTATATTTGTTTCATTTAGAATATGAAGAATTTTGTGCAAATATTGACTTACTTTATATTTTTTCTTCTTTGTGATGATAAATCTGATAATTAGTTTGAATTTGAGGGTTTCTAAATTAAAACAATAAGGTATTCAGTATTATGAATTAGTTTCTTGAGAATATTGAAAAAGCTACATGAGTACTTCACATGATTTCTTTTATTATTATTATTATTATTATTATTAGGAACAAAGAAGTCACACTTTCTGTCTTTGTATATCCTTATTCAAGGTCCCTCCCCCCTCCAGCCATATCAGGTCATTCTTTCTTCTCCACAACTCCCCATCCCCTCCCTGAGTACATGATTTCTAAGTCTTTTCACTTCATCATCTTCTTTTGTAATTCAACAATAGATGTTCAGACACAAAGGAAATTATATCTCATGAGGTATTAAAGAGAATTATGCATGGAAATGGTATAAATTATGCTACATGAAGAGAGATATTTGTTCACTTCTGTGGAGAATTATTCTGGTTGCATTTGGAGAAAAACACAAATCATATAATGTTCTCCTTTGAGGTATAACTAAAGACACAATTACATAATGAGATATTTTCTCATATTTGTGAGCTACTATTAACTGTTATCACTGAATTCTAGGGACAAGAAAACAAAAAATGAAAAAAAAGAATGTTTTTGCCTACCAAAGATATGATGTAAATTTATAAACCATAGACATGAAAATATTGTTAGATCACAGAGCCTATAAATTGTTACAATCTTATAATCTAAAGGTATTAATTTCTCTGCCTTACATAAGGACAGCAGATTGCAAACATCGTTAATGTTTGGCAATCATGATTATTTTACAAGAAATGAATTGATAGTTCTATTTATATCAAAAATATGACAAACATTATTATAAATGAGTCTCAACCTCTCTTTTTAAGTAAAGTTCCAAATAGCTTTGGAGTTAGCAATTGTAGATAAGGAGAGAGGGTTGAGAAGAAGGATTGAGAATACTCCTATAGAAGAAACTAGGAAGTTATATGTTCTGTGAATCACTGTAGAGGTTTTTTAACTGATGACAATTTTGGCCACCTAGTTGAGGGAATTAAAAGATTCAACACAGTATATTATACACATATGTTATATATAATATATATATTTATGATATATATGTGCACATACACTCTAATATGTGTTTCTTTATTTTCAAATATTTGGTAAGATGTGAGTTGTTTTTATATAACACTGTATTATCACCCATATAATACTTCATAATATCAGTTCTAGTAAAAATGTATACTTTTAAAATTAAGGTAAATGTCTTATATCCTCCTACATTGCTGAAAGTGTTTATCAGCTGTAGCAGTTCCTTGGAAGAATTTTGTGTGTTACTTATGTATGCAATCATATCATCTGCAAATAAAGATAGCTTAACTTCTTCTTTTCCAATTTGTATCCCCTTAATCTCTTTTCGTTCCCTTATTGCTTTAGCTAAAACTTCGAGAACTATATTGAATAGATAAGGGGAGAGAGGACATCCTTGTCTAGTTCCTGACTTTAGTGAGATTGCTTTGAGTTTTTCTCCATTAAGTTTGATACTGGCTGTTGGCTTCTTGTAAATCACCTTTATTATATTTAAGTATTCTCCCTGTATTCCTGATCTCTCCAGGGCTTTAATCATAAAGGAGTGTTGGATTTTGTCAAAGGCTTTTTCCGCTTCTAAGGATATGATCATGTGGTTTTGTTCCTTTAGTTTGTTTATATGATGGATAACATTTACAGTTTTTCGTATGTTAAACCAGCCCTGCATTTCTAGAATGAAGAATACTTGGCCGTGGTGGTTGATACTTTTTATATATTGTTGGATAAGGTTTGCCAAAATTTTGTTGAGAATTTTCGCATCAATATTCGTGAGGGAAATTGGTCTGTAATTCTCCTTCTTTGTTGTGTCTTTGAGTGGCTTGGGTATTAGGGTAATTGTGGCCTCATAAAAGGAATTAGGCAATATTCCTTCAGTTTCTACTGTGTGAAATAGTTTGAGGAGTAATGGTAGTAATTCTTCTTTGAATGTCTGGTAGAATTCGGCACTGAAACCATCTGGACCAGGGCTTTTATTTTTGGGGAGGCTCTTAAAGACAGCTTCAATTTCCTTAAGGTTTATAGGCCTGTTTAGGTAATTAATCTGATCTTCATTTAATTTTGGTAAATGGTACCTGTCCAGAAAGCTGTCCACTTCTTCTAGGTTTTCCATTTTTGTGGAATACAGATTTTCAAAATATGATGTGATAATTCTCTGTATTTCCTGGAAGTCTATTGTTATGTCCCCCTTTTCATTTCTGATTTTGTTGATTTGAATACTCTCTCTCTGTTTGTTTGATTAGTTTGGCTAAGGGCTTATCAATCTTGTTAACTTTCTCAAAGAACCAACTCTTAGATTCCCTGTTTGTATTGTTCTTTTTGTTTCAATTGTATTGATTTCAGCTCTAAGTTTGATTTTTTCCTGCTGTCTACTCCTTCTAGGTGAGTTGTCTGCTAATTGTTCTAAGGCTTTCAGCTGCGCTGTTAGGTCTCTAGTGTGGGATTTCTCTAGGTTTTTCATATAGGCATCTAGCGCAATGAATTTTCCTCTTAAGACTGCTTTCATTGTGTTCCACAAGTTTGGATACATTGTGGATTCATTTTCATTAAATTCTAGGAAGACTTTTATTTCTTTCTTAATTTCTTCCTTGACCCAGAGATGATTCAGCTGAGTGATATTTAGTTTCCATGAGTTGGTAGGCTTTCTTTGGGATTTGATGTTATTGAACTCTAACTTTAGGCCCTGGTGGTCCAATATGTTACAAGGGATTATTTCCATTTTTTTTGTATCTGTTGATATTTGCTTTATGACCAAATATGTGGTCAATTTTGGAGAAAGTTCCATGAGTGGCTGAGAAATATGTATATTCCTTTGCATTTGGGTGGAAGCTTCTGTAGATATCTATTAAATCCATTTGCATCAGAGCCTCCTTTGGACTCCTTATTTCTCTTTTGAGGCTCTGTCTGGTTGATCTATCCAGGGTTGAAAGTGGGATATTAAAGTCTCCCATAATAGGGTGTAAGAATTGATGTGGGAATCGAGCTTTAGCAGTGTTTCTTTTACATAAGTAAGTGCCCTTATATTAGGGGCATAAATATTTAAGATTACAATCTCCTCTTGACCAATTTTTCCTGTGATGAATAAGTAGTAATCATCTTGGTCCCTTTTAATTGCTTTTAGCTTAAAGTCTACTTTGTTAGATATTAGGATTGCAATCCCCGCTGTTTCTTAGGACGGTTTGACTGGAAAATCTTTTCCCAACCCTTTATTTTAAGCCTGTATCTGTCTTTGCACTTGAGGTGTGTTTCTTGAAGACAACAGAAGGATGGCTTCTGTTGTTGTACCCATCTTGTTAGTGTGTGACATTTTATAAGAGAGGAAAATTATATATATATATTTATTTTATATATATTTATTTTATATTATATTATTATTATATTATATTATTTTATAATATATATATTTTATATTAAGGGAAATTAGTGAGCATTGATTCGTATTTCTTGCCATTTTTGGTGGTAACTTGTTAGTATTTCCTTTCTCTGGGGTATTTTTCTGTGGAATTATTGATTGTTTGTGATTTCGTGGGTGTATCTGGGGTCCTTAGGTTGGAGTTTTCCCTCCAATACTCTCTGTAGTGCTGGATTGGTAGATAGATATTCTTTCAGTCTAACTTTGTCCTGAAATACCTTGTTTACTCCATCTTTGGTGATTGATAATTTTGCAGGGTATAGTATTCTAGTTTGGCAGTCATGTTCTTTTAGGGTCTGTACAACTTCTGACCAAGCCCTTCTAGGTTTCATTGTTTCCATTGAATAGTGAGGTGTTATTCTGATGGGTCTGCCTTTATATGTGAGGTGGCCCTTTTCTTTTGCAGCTCTTAAATTTTTTTTTTGTTCTGTATGTTTTGTGGCTTGATTATAACGTGGCTTGCTGGCTTTTTGGGGGGGTTCATATCTATTTGGTGTTCTGTAAGCTTCTTGTATCTTTATAGGCATTTCCTTCTTCAGGTTAGGGAAGTTTTCTTCTATGATTTTATTGAAAACATTATCTGTGCCTTTGAGCTGGTATTCTTCTCCTTCTTCTATTCCTATTATTATCAAATTAGGTCTTTTCATGGTGTCCCAGATTTCCTGAACATTTTGAGTTATGGCTTTTTTAGTTTTATTATTTTCTTTGACTGATATATCTATTTGAGCTACTGAGTCTTCCACTTCAGAGATTCTATCTTCCATCTCTTGAACTCTGTTTGTTATGCTTGTATCTGTGGTTCCAGCTTTTTTCTTCAGATTTTCTGTTTCCATCTTTGCCTCATTTTGTGCCTTTTTTTTGCTTCCATTTCAGCTTTTAGTTCCTGGCATGTTTCTTTCATAGATTTGTTCATCTCTTCCAATTTTTTGTTTGTATTTTCTTCTATTTCTTTAAGGCTATTTTTCATATCTTCTTTGAGAGCTTTGATGATCATCAAAAAGGAATTTTTGGTGTTGCTTCCTTCCGTTTCCTCTTCATTGCTCAGTTCAGGTCTTGTATTTGTAAGATCGTCACTCTCTTCTGGAGTTACCTTGTTGTTTATGTGTCATTATGTAAGTTTTTGCACTGACGTTTGCCCATAGCTTCAGTGGTTCATGATTAGGTGGCTCCTGGTCAATTGTGGTACTCGGGCTTGTGTGCCTCCTGTCACCTCTCTGGGCAGGGTCTGAGTCTGAGTCTTTCCTTCAGTGATCCCAGTCCTTATCTGTTCACTCAGTTGGAGGTGGAGGTGGATAGCCGTGCAAATTCCCTCAGCAGCAGCTATGAGTATGGTGACAGGCAGACTTTATCTGCTCCTGCTACAGAGTGTGCTGGGACTCACTCTGCAGACAGCACTTGGTCCCTGAAGCGGAAGCGGAAGCGGAACCAATCGGCAGTAAATGTCTTTGTTGATATCAGTAAATTTTAGGGTTTTTCTTTAAATTTTAAAAGGAAAGATGATATTTATAAGATATAAACTGAAATAAATTATATTTCTAAATTCCACTGAAGGATATAGCAGATGTAATCATGTTTTCTAATATATACAATGCTTCTTGTTGTATAAAAATAAATAACTAATTAATGAATCAACTATTTGCCAAAATTTATTTCTAAATTCCATGGAGCATAATACATTCTTCTTCTTATGCTCTTTATTTTTCTTTGTTTTAGAAAACAAATCTAACTATTTAATCATATTAGGGATTTAGACATCTTAAACTCCATCTTTCTCATGTTTTCTAGTTTCATGAGCAATAAAATTACCTGTTAAAACTTAAAAGTAATCACTCATATAATATCAATATTTTTAAAGAAATGATTATGAAGGATACTGATAAACTGATATACAGAAATGACATATGGGGATTCAAATTTGGTAATTCCTTGTCAAATGGGTATAGCCAAATTCAGATGGAGATAAGATGTATGGAAGTTTTCTCGTCTTTATATGTAGCACAATGCATGACCAAGATCCACAGAATCTTAGTTTAGAAGAAAAAATGGAACACAGTGAAATGATTTTGATTTCTAGGATGTAACACTAACAATACGAACTGTATTGAAATAGACTTTACATTATTTGACACTTTCTCTCATAAGAACTGGAGTGTTATGTCAGAGAGATGAAAGAATAAGGGAAGTTTATTTACTGATAGTAATCAAGCTTTTTGAATATATATATATACACTGCTATAACTGTTGTGCATTATGCTCATTACAGTGATAACATTTACTTTTCAAATGGGATCTGTCATATTGAGTTACAAAGAACATTGGGGGTCACAGATAATAGTTCTGTTTTCTTAAGGCCATACTAATAAATAAATACTAGAAACCACTAGTGGACAAAACTCTGAGTGGTCTGGATTTATAAATTTATATTAAAACTAAACAATTTCTGTAATAATTGGAAATATAGGCAATTCAATAGGCAATAGAAGAAGCAAAGAAATATACAAGGAAAAAAGATTAAGAAATCAGAAGAAAAATTAAACCAAATAATCAAAAAAATAGAAAAAAATAAAATGTCTGGAGTAACAAGTATCAGTGTGTCAAGATTAGGATTTAATATCCCTTTGTTCTGAGTCTGAACCTAGAAGAGAAAATGTACAGCTTCTGTTATTTACAGGAAGAGAACCAATCTTTTTTTTTATAGTGGTTGATGAGGTTTGCTTTACTTTAATATGCCCCTCTAATGGAGTCATGTCTCTAGTGCCAACATGCCAAACAAAGATAACATTGTCAAAGAAATCAGGAAGTATTTATTTATTGTGAAAGACTGTCCTGAATTACTGTATGACATTCATGGGTATCATTAGCAATTTCCTTGTCATTTTTAAGTAGCTTATTTATTCCAAAATAGAATTCTGAAATAGAACTGGGAACTGGCTCTGTCAGTGAAATAGTTCCCTAAAAATCATAAGGATAAGAGGTTGGACTCTAGGCATCCACAATCAAAATTAGGCATGGTAGTTCATGTCTTTTATCTCAACAACTGGCGAAATGGAGACAGAAGTAAACTTTAGAATTTTTGGCCCCAAGGTTTTTCTATCTTCCATCTCTTGAACTCTGTTTGTTATGCTTGTATCTGTGGTTCCAGCTTTTTTCTTCAGATTTTCTGTTTCCATCTTTGCCTCATTTTGTGCCTTTTTTTTGCTTCCATTTCAGCTTTTAGTTCCTGGCATGTTTCTTTCATAGATTTGTTCATCTCTTCCAATTTCAGGTAACTCCAGAAGAGAGTGACGATCTTACAAATACAAGACCTGAACTGAGCAATGAAGAGGAAACGGAAGGAAGCAACACCAAAAATTCCTTTTTGATGATCATCAAAGCTCTCAAAGAAGATATGAAAAATAGCCTTAAAGAAATAGAAGAAAATACAAACAAAAAATTGGAAGAGATGAACAAATTCATTAAACCCCAAGGTTTAATGCAAATGAACTTTTTCTCTAAAAGTAAATTGGAGAGACACTGAGTAAATTACCTGAGACTTATCTTAGCCTCTACTTACATATGTACATATACATAGGCATATGCAGATATACACACAACCATGCTTATGCACCTGCACATCATACACATACATACACACACACACACACACACACACACATACACATACACAAACACAGAAACAAATAAATGTACATGGGAAAATAAATTTAAGCAGAAAAAAATACAGCATAAGCTATAGTGATAAAATATTGCAACCAAAAGACAATATAGTGAAAAATCCCACATTTTTATGAAAATGACTCATATTTATTCTGTTATGTAAAATATATTTTAAAAACATATTTACAAGCAAGATGGTATTAGCTGTTACAATTATTGTCTTAGTGAGCAAAATATAACAGAGGTATTATGTCATACTTAATAAGCTTTTTTTATAACCTTCACTTCATATTAGGGACACAACAGAATTATTTGCAGTCTTGCAGAATACATTGTTTCAAAATAAGCAGGTACTTATTTATTTTTTATTGTGCACCTGTTGCTTACAGAGAAAATGAGTTTTAAGATCAGAATGGATATGTTAGATAAATACCCCATATAATCACCACTGAAAGTTACAGAAATGGAAAGCAACTTTGCAAAACTTTCCTTAAGTTTACAGTTAGATTTTACTCTATACTATATAAATAGCAGCCTTCTCCTTGCACTACAAACCTGTCACATCTCATAAACGTGGTTGAGTGAACTGAGTGGATGGGAAACCTCCAAGGAAACACCACTGACATCTGTAAGTGGGATCAGTGATTCAAGGAAGTTCACTCATATGGAGTTTTCCAAAGTTCCAGCTTTGTGTTGATAGATTTTGGGATATAGAAGGTGCTATTAAGTTAGTTCTTGTCTGTATTTTAGTACTTACAGCTGTTCTGAGCTATTTCTCAGCATAGCCATAAAAATAATAGTTTTTTGGCCAAAGTCCAGTCCAAAGAAAAATCATAAGCACTTTAAATCCTCCATGCACTTAAACATGGATAGAAAGTTTTTTAGTCTTTTCTACTAAAACATTCCAGTAAGCCAACCACTTCTCTGATGCTGGAGTAGACAAGCAGGGGTGTTTAACCACACAGAAATAGTGCACTCACAAAATCCCTGAAGAACCTGGACTAAATACAAGGGCTGATTCTAAGTAAAAATGGAAAAGACGAAAAGAAAAGATTATAGAATTCGTGTTGATACTTCTATACCTGTGCAGGTGCAAAGCTTTGGAAAGCCAAGAGGAGCAGCAGCATCTAGATGGTGGGTGTTAATTCAAAAAAAAAATACACAGTGATGAGGGCATTTAAAGTCTGAGTTCACAAACTCCACTACAATCACAGTAGGCAACTCACTCAGAACTGGAAATAATGCCAGGTGTAAGCAAATGTCTGTTTGTGGAACCAAAGAGCTTAACTAATATATCATAGACAGATATAATAATATTCATGACTTTTTAAAAAACATTTTCCAGACCTTACAGAACAAGCTTGCAGCTGACTCTTGGCTCATAAGCCATCCATTTAGAACTTTATTCATTTTGTCTTTTTTATTTCTTTGCTAGGCTCTCTTATTTTATGCCACCACTCTTTGTTATGAGTTCCTGAAAAGATTACAATGTCTCCTGCTTTAAAGTTCATGTGTCTCATTCCAGGTCCATTTTTGTCCTGACAAAGAGCCTGGACATTTTTATGTAACCTAGTGACATTCTGTGCTATTATGTTACCTGCTCAGCTACAGTGCTAGAATGACAAAGCATTACAGATTCTCAGTGAAAATCCACCTTGCAACATAGGGTGTTTTATTATTTACCTTTATTTTATGTGTATTGGTGTTTTGGAGTTACCGACAGTTGTGAGCACCCGTGTGGCTGCTGGAAATTGAAGCCAGGTCCTCTAGGGAAATGGACAGTTCTATTAACTGCTGAGCCACCTCTCAAGCCTATAAACAGTTTTTTTGAGAATGACTCCAGATTCTTTGTTGAAGAAGAGCAGTCCATATTAGCAGTGTTAAATTTGCTAGTCAATCACAATATGTAAGAAAATGTACCCAAATATTCTATACCTTTCCTCCTAACTTATTTCTATAGAACATTTAATTACCCTTTCCTTAGTTAGTATAGACATTTGTTTATGCATTAGAAAAGTTTCTACACTAGAATTCCTCAAGGGCCCATTGCCAGTACTTAGTACTAAAAAAAATACAAATTTTAGGATTGAAGAGCCTCAGAAAGACATAGTGTCTGTATTATCATGATCTCTGAAAAATCTTAGCAGAACTTTGGGCTAAAGACTTATTTCTTTTTATACAGATGGATAAAAAAATCACAGAATATGTGTTTTCTACTATTAAAAGCACAACAAAGAATTTGTTATCTGCACATACACACACAATCACACATGTGTGTGCATGTAAGAATTATTTTGTATATCAGTAAGGAAACAAAACAAAATTAAGAGAAGAAAATTCTGAAAAATGAGATTTTATAAAAGGTATAATTTGAATTATAACTTGTAGGTGATTCCGCCCTTATATTTCTTCTAATAAATAACAGCTCTAAATATTTAATACCAAAATGGCAACATTATAAACCATGTAAATTTAACTATTCATGTCAAGCAATGAATTCATTATTTAAATAGTTAACTAATGAGGAAGGGAATATAATTCAAAAGGTAATGTTCATTTCTTGAAAGTATAAACACTTTAATTCAGTTATTAGAACTCATTTAAAAATGTGAGTGGTTGTTGTTCATGTTTTAATAAAATCATAGGGGTGGGGGAGATAAGGGCCTATCAGGCAAGGACAGTTAGACTAGACTTTGTCTTCCATATATATAAGAATCAGTCTTTCTGTGTGTCTTTCTGTCTCTCTGCTACCCATTCTCTGTCTCTCTGTCTCTGTCTTCTGTCTCTGTCCATCTCTCTTTTACACACACACACAATGAGGATAGAGATAGAGAGAGAAAGAGAGAGAGAGAAAAATACAGTGATAGTGAAAAACAGAAAAACTGAGTGAGATAGAGACAAAGAACTATAATATATTTAATACACTTACACATTTTCAGTAGAAATATATGTTAACTTCATGGTATGAGTTTTACATTTTCTTGATTAAGGCAAAAATATAAAAGTAAAATGTAAAATATTATCTAAATACGTGTCATTTTTGAGAAAGAGAAAGTTATCTATTAAAAAAAAAGGATGAACATCCCATACTGGCATATCTGGACTAATATAAAATATTTTAAAGAAATATCCATTTAATTGACTGTGATTATCATCTCTCCTATTTGTTTTATTTGAATACAAGTCTGACAGAAGATATAATTTATTTCTGAATTAGTTTTTAAAATTTTAAAGAAATAACTAGTATGTATTAATTTTCAGGAATTTAAGTTTTGCATAAAAAATGCTGACTCTTGTTGTTGAAAAATCTACTTCAGAAAGGTATAGTGCTGAGATTATTTCTTATGAGAGTGGAGAATAAGGTTTAGGGATCAAACAAAGTCAGATCAGCTCCAAACAAGACTGTAAGTGGTTCAGAGAAAATGACTTCATGCCATTCCTCAGCACCAGCTGTTACAGCATCAGCAGTCACCTTGGACCTTGTCTTGCCACAGCACCAGTGCACCTGTCATGCAGGCAAATCAGATGTCATGATGCAGCTGTTATCACCTGCTGTGGAATGATTCTGCAGGTCTCAAGATTTTATGCTAATCTTTCCTTTTCTAAGTTAGTAAAAAGAAAAGTTGGAATAGATACTTTTAGGTTTTAAAAGAACTCCTGAAACAGAATGTCTGAAATTCCATCTTAGAATGTTTTCAGTGGTGCCTCACTCTGTATGATTTTAACTGGCTCTTTTGCTTACTTTTAACTTTAAGAATATCTCAACATTTATTGCAATTTTATTTCTGTGCTCCAAGTCCTTCACAAATAAATGATATAATTTTTAAATATAAAGGATGTTATAACTATTATTGTATAGTTGCCCTTTTAGATAAAATCTTTTTTTGCTAGAAGGGACTATAGTTCACAATATTTTCTATTGTTTACATGTGTTACATTTTAAGTGACCTATATTTTGTAACTATTAGAGCTTGAAAAGCTATTATGGGAAGTAAAACTCTAAAACATAATCCACTGATACACTATATCAAATAGTAGCTCTTGAAATATACAAATGAAGACAGTTCTAAAACTATACAAAATACTATACAAAGGTAATTGAAGCAAAGCCAAAATGATACTTAAGAAAAAAATGTTTTTATATGATGGTTTGAAAGAGATGTCCTTTATAGGCTTGTATATTTGAATTCTGGCTTCCTAGTTAGTGCAAGAATCTGAGAAAGATTAAGAATTTAGGAGGCTATACATTGTTAGAGGAAGTATGTAAGTGAGTATAGGCTTGGAGATTACAAAACTCCCAAAGAACTCCAGTTACCTTTTGCTCTTTCTTGATTCTTGCTTGAGGATGAAATTTAAGTCTCAGCTAATGATACAGCGCTAATTCCTGCCTACCTCCCAGATGCTTTCTGCAATGATTGTTATGGGGTCATCCCATAAACTGTAAGAACCCATTAAATGCTCTCTTCTATGAGTGTTTTTCATCACAGTGATTTGCCACAGCTGTTATAAAGCAAGTAAGACACATGTCAATGCTGAGTGTATGTTGTAACCTTCATCACTTATGTGACTGATTACAATGAAATCAATGGAGAGGTAATCAAAGTTTAAATAGAAATTATGAATGATAGAAACGAAGTATTTTGCAAAAATGTAAAAAGTGCTGCACAATCATGGTTGTTTATTATTAAGCAAATTTAGGCAAGCTATCCTTAACAATTCCTCATTATCAATAAACCAAAGTAACCTGGTACTATTTCTCAACCATCAGAAAAATAACCTTTCCCTCTGGGGTTATCTCACATATGTTGAACCCAATTCACCTGATGTACACCAATTTTATTTACTTTAAATCATTCATTCATTACAATAGAATTTTTTTGTCATAATATCCTAATAAGAATTTATAATAAAAATAAAATTAAAAAAGAAATTTAAAGAATTAAAAATTACAGTATTAACAATTTCTACACATACTGTTTGCATATAAGTATCTAATTTCAAAAGGAATTTCAGTTTTGGGTTCATTTATTTTATTCTCAAATTGTATACTTATAATGTGCTTTATAAAAGTGAATATTTTACTCATTTTTTTATGCTAAGTTAAGAACTTGAACAAGACATTTGTGGGGAAAAAACTTAACCTTCACTTGGCAAACTTCCATAGCATCTGTGTCCATCTCCCCAGCCCATGACTCATGGAGTAGGCACTGTTGTATAATATTATTTTAAAATGTGTTACATTTGTTTGTGCTGCGGAACATTTGTTGAATGATGTAAAGATATGTTGTATTCTTTTATGTTGCATTTGTTGACCTCTGTAACACTGAATTATTTTGCCTATCTAAATCACCTGATGGTCTAATAAAGAGGAGAATGGCAAATAGTTAGGCCAGAGAAAAAATAGGAGGGGTCTGACAGGCAAAGAGAATGAATTGAAGGAGGAATATTGGAGAAGTAAAAAGATCAAGGAATGGGAGAAGGAAGAGGACTCTAAAAATCAACCACCAAACTACACAGCAAAACACAGAGTTATAGTAAGATATACAGAGGTAAGAAAAGAAAAAAATCCAGAGAGAAATGATAAATGGGATAATTTAAAGTTAAGAAAAGCTGGCTAGAAGCAAGCCACACTAAGACCTGGCATTTATAAATAATAATTGATCTCTGTGTATAATTTATTTGGGAATTTGGTGGCAGGTTCCCAAAAAGAGCAAAAAACAGCAGGGAAAGGCATCAGTAGCAGGGAAATCCAGTGTCTATGGTCAGCACCATTTTCTGGCCCCTATCTATCCCCAAATCTGTTTCAGGTACTTATGAATGAGAATTATGTCAGCCATTATTAGTAGTCTAGATATTGGTTTTTATATATTTTTCCAAGTTTATTACTACAGCACCAGAATGATTAGCATTTCTACTGTCTAGTTGGCTACAATTCTCACTCTCTTTATAGTATCTAAATACCATGTATGGGTAATGAGATCTTCTACAGACTAATTACCTCAGTTCTACTATGGATGATAGTTTTTTATATTTTTTATTAGGAATAAGGTCATATTTTTTTATCTGTGTATATCCCTGTTCAAGCTCCCTTCCCCCTCCAACCCCTTCCATTTTTATCTGCAATATTACATTTTTGGGGGCTTCATTAACTTAATCTCACATTAACCCAAAGTTTTATTATACTTAATACTACTGAGTGTGACAATTTTCTTTTCAAAACTAAATAATTTTCTTCTGTAAAACTGATTTTTTTCCTTGTTAAGCTTAATAGGCATGTCACCTCTGTCAGTCATCATGAGAGATTATGACAAAATACCTTCCTTTTGAGCAATCAATGGTAGAACCTTCTCACTCTTTTGAGGGCTAGATGAGTCTACAGATAAAGTGAAACTTAAGGTTCATTTCACTAAACTACATGATTGGGTTCTGCCCCTAGTTGCCTCACAGTATAGAATTGATTCTAGTGATATTTTCTCTTCTTACAGGTATGAGACTTCCACACTTATGACTCCTTAAACCTTGTCATCTTATCAAAGGTCACCATCTTGTATGCTGTAATAAAGTGAGGGCATCAATTGATGATGAATTGGGCATGAGAAGACAATTTGCTTTTTAGCACCAATTCCTTTAGTCCCTAATTTCCTGGCATACTGTTTGAGGTAAATTTATTTAGAAGTTGCTATATTTGCATGTTTTAGGAAATATAATTCTATCTGCTCGATCAATGGATTTGTCACACCTTTAAGTGTTTTAGAGAAATAGAATATTACACGTGTTTTCCACAGCAATATGATTTAGACCAACTTTAAAAGGAAATTTCTCCAAAATTAATATTGGTTACTTTTATACCCCCTATATAACTACACACAGAGGTGAATATGCTTTTATCCACATCAAAGAATTGTATCCTAGGAATACTGAAGTAGATTCACATCTCCTGCCAGAGTGTGGGGTTTTATTTAGGAATCCCCAGGAGAAGATCATTAGGAGTTAACATGACTCCTTCTGTAGAAGAATTTATTTCAGTTCAAGCAATCAGCCTACCCTTTTCAGTTTTCATTTATGGGTCTAGACTTAAATCTCAGGCTCTGATCTTGGCAAAAAACCTTTCTGTTGTCACCTGTGCTTTGTGCAAATAGCTCATTAAAGTTTCCACTCCAGACCATCAGGGAGAAGCAAGCATTCTCAAAGGGGAGAGCTGTGTTACTGCTTTCTAATTCTTCAGATTAACACTTTCTCTTGAAAGCTTCAACCTTTAGGAATTCATTTTATTTTTTATTCACTCATACATACATTAAAAAGTACCTTGTAAAATGTTTTATTCCTTATATAAAATGTGTTGCTCCAGACTTAATTGAAACAAACTTCATTATTGCCTTCTTCACATTTTCATTATTCTTTTCTCCAAAATGTATTTGTGTCCTCTTTATTTTCACACCTCAGCTTCAAACTTCTTATTGCTTTATCTTTCTTTAAAGTACAAGCATAACTTATAAAAGCCTAATTTCATTTATATCTAGTAATATTTTTAAAAATATAAAGCCATTTGAACTAATATACATGTATTCAGCTGCTAAATAAAAAACCACTTAGGAATTTAATTATAAATTGTTCAAATTTGTAGCTTCAGAAGATCAATGACTAGCCTTAAGTACTTATTGAACAAAACAAAATTTATAGCAATATTTTCCTATTTTTTCCTCAAGGCTTCATTTTGAATAATCAAAGCAAAGCAAGGAATCCTTCATAACTGCTCCTTGAAAAAGTGAATTTACAAAGTGAATAAAATTAAGCAGATGGAAAGAAAAAAATTCTATGTTATTTTATGGTCTTTTTTCTTGGCATATTCTGATACCTGCCTTTGCGATCAAAGCTCTATAAAGTATATCATTAATATCTGAAACTAAGTGAAAGAAAATTAAACTTCTGCATGATACATCCAACTCAAAAAAGTCATTTCTACTTAGGCAAACAGGTAATATATTTTTAAAACTAAAGAGGTTTCTTTTTTATATATCCATGGAAATATTTTTCTTCTATTTCAGTTTCAATTACAATGTATTTGTAAAAGTCTGATTAATGCTGAAGTATGCAAAAATAGTATGCAATTTGAACAGTATGCAATAATCAAAGAGCATTTATTCTTCAGAAACAATCAACATATCAGGTCAACCATCTTTAAAAAAATGGCAAGCCAGAGAATAGTGTGGATGCTAAATTAAAGCATAGCTAGAAGAATCCCAGGAACAATTAAGTTATCTCAAGCGTATTTGGTTAAGGAGGCAGCAGTTATATTTATACATTTTTGATATGATGCACTTTCAGTTTTTATCTTCCAATATACTTGGATATGTTTTGATCAGTGGTTGTATAGACTGTCCTTATTTGATCATTGCTTTGAGATACTGTGAGGCTGACTCAGGCCTTGTATGTACTCTCTCCTTAGTCAAAGGTGTTGTTGGTTTATAGACTTTTGTTTGAGTAACTAAACCTTTGATCCATCTTATAAAATAGAGAAAGCTTAGACCTCTCATTTTGGCAGTGCTACTATTTTATATATATATATATATATTTTTTTTTTTTTTTTCATAAATCTTAGTCCTTTATAGATTTTAGATTCAGGCCTGCCAGGCCATCTTGTTTACAAATGGGTAAACTGGATTGCTTTGTTTGTTTGTTTGTTTGTTTCACATTAAAGCTCAAAGAAAATTCCTTGAAAGCCAATGGTGTTCTGCTAAGGGGAGACACTTTCCAGTCAAAATTAGTTCAAAATATACTAACTTGATTTACTACTCTTTCTTCCTCCTCCTCCTCTTCCTCTTCCTCCCTTTTTCCTTCTCCCCCTCCTCCTATTCAGGTATAGAGCAGTAGCCTCCTGGAGTTGTGTTTAAGGAATTGGGATCCCCTTGATTACTGCCATTGAAATTGTCTTCATCTGGATTCTTTTCTTTATCCTGGCGATCCCAGAAGCAATCGGCTTTGTCATGGTACCCTTTGAAAACAGGAGTGAGAAGCATAGAACCTGCATGCTCAATGCCAAGACCAAGTTCATGGAGGTATTGATCATTTGCATAGTTCCCTCACCATGTCAAGGTCAACATTTTTTTTATTGAGAACTTTTTATTCATATGCATATACTGTATAAAAATAGCTTTTTCCTTTTCTTTTATTATTATGAACAATAATAATTTATACTTTATAATTAATATTTCTACTGGTTAAATACTCTGTATTTGCAACATGCCATTGTTCAAATGATTGAATTATCAATAATAAGAAAACTGTTTTTCAGCAAGTGGAAATCTCACACATTCTAATTAAGAAATGCTTGTCTATTTTTAAAGTCTTTAAAAATAGGGTTATTAATTGTGTAAATTAAAACGAGTTTTAATTAGTCATGTTTTTATGTTTTCCTTGAAAGAAATACATGATTCCTATCTTTTAGGCCTGACTATTTGAACTTCCCTCTAGATTATAAGTGATGTCACAGTCCTAGTAGTGATTAAGCTGGCAGGGGTGCAGTGTGGTTGGGGGGTGTTTTCAGTGTGAACCACCCCCTCTTCCTCTTCACAAGCTCAGTCTACTGAGTATTAGATACAACACACTTACCCAGCATTAGACTTCACTTCCTCTGCTCCTAAACGTTTTTGAGCAATTTTCCATGACCTCAGATGGGCAGGTAAATATGCTTTAGACTAATAAATTCTTTTTCCTAAATTATGTTTCTGGTGTAGAGTTTGAAAATATAGCTGTAAAGGATGGCCTTACTCTCTCATCTGTGGCTTTGTTGTTTAAACTGGAATAGAGTGCTCAAAAAAAAAAAAAAAAAAAAGAAAGAAAGAAAAGAAAAGAAACTAAACCTTAGAGCCACCTTATAAAATAAAGAAAGCTTAGACCTCCTATTTTGGCAGTGGTATTATTTTATATTTTTATACTGGTTAAGTACTGTGCATTTGTCACATGGCACTTTTCAAATTAGAGCATTATCAGCAATAAGAAATCTCACATATTGTAATTAAGAAATGCTTTCATAACATTTTCATTTTTTAGATTTCCACAGAACCCATCTCATTTTAAGTAAACTTTTACTAAATTTTGTTTAGTGTATTCTTGAAATAACAACTTTTGGGTACTCTATTTTGGAAAAGTACAAGTGGATTTAGTGAATATTTGCACTTGTCACTTCTTAAAGGGACCTGATATCAGTTCCTAACATCTACATGAAGGCCATCACACACTCTTACAGGGAATATAGTTTTCTTCCAGGAGAACCACAAACACAAAGAAATTAAATAAATTAAAATAAAACCACATCTAAATATTAAAACCTAGCACACATACACACACACACACATAAACACACATACACACATGAGGGAGAACATGTATCCTTTATCTTCCAGAATGCTGCTTATCTTCTGAGAAATATTGTTTCCTGTTCATTCATTTACCTAAACAACTTATAACTTCATTTGTTTTTATGTGAATATTTCAGCATGTATATATACTATATGTTCATTGTCTATTTATCAACATATGAACATTCAGTTTTCCTAAAAGGGGCATTTCCAAATGGAAAGGTTAGAACACAGGCTAACTGAGAAATGAGTTTGAGTATATTGAATGTGGGATGGGATGGCAGGGTAGGAAAGTGTATAGTCCAGAGAGATAATAATAATAATATACACAACATAGTAATATATGTATATAAAATAGAATTTCACTATAAAAGGGAGATAAAGGAAATTTAAGATCCCTATAGGCTATTAAATAAAAATCTCAGTGCCAGTAGTTTACATCTTTTTTCACAGAATACCAAAACATTGCAATCTGCCTCAATTGTTCTTAGCTACATTTTTTTTGTATTTAACTAAGCCCGCCTTGCTGATGATACCACATACTTAGTGATGGACTATGGAGAATTTAAGCTTATAATGACCTTGTACCTTCAGCCGACTGGTGAACATTATGGTGGAGGAAGATGTGCAGGGCTAACTACTTGGAAGGAAATGTAATCATTTTATATTATCTGTAACTCCTGTCATCAACAACTGTTCTGAGAAGATATGCCTACTGATTCATTAGAAGCACAAATGTCATGACAATAACCAATTACTTTTTTTATTATGAATAAAGTCTCATTTTGTATCCATGTATCCCCTTGTTCAAACTCCATTTGTCCTGTCCCCAGTCACTCTCTATTCTTCCCATTTCTTTATCTCCTTCCCAGCAAGGGCAGGAGGTCCCAAGGACCTAAAAGCCTAAAGTAGGTTAATTCAGCATGTACTCCAGGCAAATCTGATTTCCTCATCCCAAAATCAAGACTGGGTCAAATGTTCCTCTGGAGGCTCTAAGGTGCCAGTCCAAAGTGCTTCAGATCTCAAGCTGTTCAGTGGTTGTGGTTTGCAGCTTGGGTATGCTTTGCTGATGGTTTAAAGTCCACTAATAAGTGAGTGCCTCTGCTACTTATCTTTCTGGGTTTGTGATAACTCACTCAGGAGGATATTCTCCAAATCCATCTATTTGGCTGCAAATTTTAGGATATCATTTTTTCTTACTGTTGAGTAGTTCACCATTGTGTAGATGTACCACACTTTGTTAATGCATTCTTCAGTTGAGGGACATTTAGGTTGTTTCCAGGTTCTTGCTATTAATAATAGTGCAGCTATGAACATGTTTGAATAAATGGAGTGAAAATGTACTCCTTTTGGGTATCTGCCCAATAGTGATATTGCTGGGTCTTTGGGGAGATTGATTCCCAGTTTTCTGAGTAACAGCCATACTGCATTCCAGAGAGGATGAATAAGCTTACACTCCCACCTACAAAGGAGGAGTGTTCCCCTTGCACTGCAACTTCTCCAACATAGGCTGTAAGCTATGTCTTTTATCTTAGCCAATCAGACAGGTGTAAGGTAGTATCTCAAAGTTGTTTCGATTTGCATTTCTCTGATGGCTAATGATGTTGAGCACTTTTTCCTGTGCCCTTCAGCCATTTGTAATTCTTCTGCTGAGAATTCCCTTTCTAGTTCTGAACCCCATTTTTTGTTTGGGTTATTCAAGGTTTTGGGCTCTAGTCTCTTGAGTTCTCTATATATTTTGGAGATCAATCCACTATCACTTGTAGGGTTGGTGAAAATCTTTTCTCATTTTGTAGGCTGTTGTTTTGTCCTATTGACAATGTCCTTGGCTTTACAGAAGCTTCTCAGTTTCAGGAGGTCCCACTTATTGACTGTTGTCCTTAGTGTCTGTTACTGGTGTTATATTTAGCAAGTGGTCACCTGTGCCAATTCGTAGAAGTGTATTTCCCACTTTCTTTTCTATCAAGTTCAGAGTGGCTGGGTTTATGTTGAGGTCCCTGATCAACTTGGATTGGAGGTTTCTGCAGGGTGATAGGCTTGGATCTATTTTCATTTTTTTACACACTACCATCCAGCTCTACCAACACCATTTGTTAAATATACTATCTTTTTTCCATTGAATATTTTGGGCCTCTTTGTCAAAGATCAGGTGTTCATAAGTTTTTGGGTTAGTGTCGGGATCATCAGTTCAATTCCGTTGATCCAAAGTCTGTTTTTATGATAGTACTAGGCTGTTTTTATTACTGTAGCTCTATTATATAACTTGAAGTCAGAGATGGTGATGCCTCCTGAGGTTCTTTTGTTGAGAAAAATTGTTTTGGTAACCATGGTTTTCTTGTTATTCCAAATGAAATCGAGTATTGTTCTTTTAAGGTCTGTAAAAAATGTGTTGGGATTTTGATGGGAGTTGTGTTGAATTTGTAGATTGCTTTTGGTAGATTGTAGATTGCCATTTTTACTATGTTAATCCTACCTATCACATTATTTTCTCATTAGATTTAAAATCTGCTCTTTAGGAAGAAACTTTTCACTTGAACAATTAAGTGGGTCAAGACTACATTGCTGGTTCAGGAATAGGAACTAGGAAGAAATTCGTGCTATTTTATTCTGCTAAAAGGTCATGTTATTAAACTGCCCCTGAAGTTTTTATACTACCATTTAACTTTCACTAGAAATGCATGATTTTGTATTGCTGACAATTAATATATAGATGAAATTTTTCAGAGTGTAACAAATAAGAGATTTTGGAGTATTTCCTAAATGGGACCTCTAGAGTTAACACTCTTTTGACAAGTCTCAATGATCAACAGAAAATGGGGGAGGGGTATGAGCCATCATGATTTGATGGTTATAGCCAAATACTGGTATGTTTAACACATGAAATCACAGCTATGGCTATATGCATAGAACATGCACAAAATCATACCAGGCAAAAATCTAAAGGTAGATTGGAGAGTTTTTCCTAAAGTTATAGTTATCACTGTGGAGTTGTTGGCAAATCCTGTGTTTGAAGAGTCAGTATTTTTCAGGCAAGTAACAAGTTGATGTTACCCATGCCTCAAGAGATATCTCAACTAAGTGTAATCTGGTTTTCAATAATAAGACATTTTAAAGTTGTGAAGAAAAATAAGAAAAAGTGGCAGAATGTTGAGAGAGAAGAATTGGAAAGAAACGAATTTAAAGGGAAGATTTGATCATAATTATATGAATGCATGTGTGAAAGTGACAGAAATAAGGTAAATAATAACTATGTATATTATCTTTTGAAAATGGGTTCTTGTTCTATAGTCAAATATTTAATACTAACATTGTAAAGTGAAACAGGTTGTTTTTATTCTGTTTCTATTATTGCTGATATTATGGTCAAGTTATATCCATAAATTAGAAGTTCAAATATTGTTTTACGTGTTTTTATTTTTTTTTTAATTTTACTTGTAAAGATTCTGGCATTGTTCTCTGAGCAAAAATAAAAGTCATCATCCAGGTGCTCATTGAACAGTAGGATTGCAATTTCCTTTTCACGTGGATGCCATTGAGTGTAAGAAAGAGAATGAAGGATAGAGATAGAGAAAATAGAAATCTGTGTCAAAACCACAGGTCAAAAAAAGAAACATGTAAATCTCAATTTGCTTTATTAGTGCTAAATATATTTGAAAAGATAAACACAAAAGGAACAAGGAAAAATGTAAAGTGAGGTCATCTATAGTGGGCAAGAATGATTACTAAATAAACCTATTGAAAAATATGAATAAAACTCATAATTCAAAATGACTAGTTCTAAAGCTCACCTAAAATTAACTAATAAAAAATAGCATATAACAAAATACATCATCCTCTTCATCAACAGAAAGTGGTTTTACTGGAGAAACATTAATAAAAGATATTTAAGCTGTATAATAAACTTTGAAGGCAGAGTTAGATATTGAAGACAATGTTAAGGATGAAGAAATTATCTCAAGGAAGAGGTCTACCTCAACAAGCTCAAGCTCAAGCTTAATTTTTGTAATAGCTATCAATCTTTGACTATGTACGTTTTTAAAAATTTTTTGAATGACAACAATAAGGTATGTATTATATCTGTCACCAATTATAATCTAGTAGCCAGGAAGAAAGTGGGAATAGATATTAAAAGAGTCCCAGTTTTCATCTAAAAATATGTCATCAACTAGCAGAGAGGAAGCGTTATCTTTTATGACTCTGTTTTTTATTTACTTCATTTCCACAAAAGGAGGGAACTATCAAATTTAAAATTCTCAGCAAAGCAACCCAATATTTTAAATCTTGTTTTCTCTATTTGTCGTTTAACCAAGCTTGATTTTTATTGGGGTATACCCAAGAGATGACCATTGACTGCCTCCTATTTTGAATTAAAGAGAACAGCCCTGAATGCAACTCTCAGACCTCTTTTAAATGAAAAAAATATGAGTGATTACAAACAAGATTTAAAGAAGAAAAACAATAGAGTAATAAAGAAATGCATAAAAATAGCAAGAAAATCATGTATTCACAATGCAATGAGGGAAGTTGATTATGGACTGTTCAGGGAGGATCAAGAAGGGTAAATATCATCTCAAAAACAGATGAGGGGATGGGGAGTTGCAGAGGAAAAAATGACCAGATGTGTTGGGAGGGGGAAGAGACCTTGAATAAGGATATACAGGGATGGAAAAAAAAATTCAGAGGGAAAGATGAACACAAAGAAAATATAGGTATAGCAATCTTATTTGTATTTCTTCCCTTGATAAGCCATGCTTATCATTCTTATCCTCTGTATAGTTATT